>JAEQBH010009026.1:0-96164 GCA_016808115.1 Tetrastigma voinierianum | reverse complement strand
TAAGTATAATTGATCGAACCACGTTAAAACTTTCGTGCATCTTTATATTTGATTTCCTTATCGTTGTGTTCTTGAATTCATATTCTCATGCATCAAAGCTTCTACAATTCACAACAAAAGACAACAAGAAGAAAATATAGCGTGTATTATCACCTCGGAACTATCATAGTTCGGATCATTCGGGTCTAGATTATGGCCTTCATCAGAAGTCTCAAGCAAACCCCCCCATGTTCCTTTTCCCCCATAACCACCTGCACAACCAATCAACCAACCAACCAATATTGCTTCATACAATAATATTCAAGAACACAGCCTTTAGTCATGGTATTTACAAGAGGAAACTAGAGTGCTTTTGTCCCAGAATAATACATTTTTTTTAAAAAAACATAACAATCTAATACGTTTTCGAAAATAATGTTCAAACTAATGCTTAAAAACATTTTAAGCATTAATTAAATTATTTAAGGTTTTCAACTCAAAAGATTTTAAGCGTGATCAGCTTATTTACGAGCTTTAGCAGAAAAAACTTAGTCGCGCTTCTTGGGACGACCATCTTTTCGAATGGAGTGCTTATCGTGTTCTTGAGGGACCTTGGAGAAGATGAGGATTTAGGGAGATTTAGGAGACAGGTGATGGAGATCCGCAATGGAGATGCAGACAAAAGGATCTGCACTCTCTGAAACAGACCGTAGAAGTTCTTGATGCTCCTTTGATACAAACCATCACCGTAATCCATCACCTAATTATTGCTTTCCAAGAACAAAAGACAAATTATGTGAATGCTAGTGCCATTGGACAAATTATATAAATTAATTTTATATGTTTTATTGGCTTCGTTTATTTGTTTTTACGTTGTTTATATAAGGAGTAAGAAGAAATTTAAAAATATGTAAGGCCCTGTTTAGTAGGTAGAAAATTTTTTTATTTTACGATGGCTTTTAAAGCAGAGAAGCAACGTTTAGTTCACGAGAATCGGATAAAAACAAATTTGAAAACAAATAAAATGAATTCTTATTTTCAACTTGTTTATATATGAATCAGCTGATACGTGTTGTTTTCTTGTTTTAAATTAAACTCGAAAACAAAGGGATTTGAATAGATTAGGATAAAGCAACACGGAATTGTGCATTTATTTTCTTCTTTTCTTCCCCCATTTTAACGTCTTCGCCGATTTCTTCTCATGGCTCATGAACACGGGATTGAATAGTAACACGCATTTTAAACACATTTCATTGTTTTTCATTAACTTCATTTTCAAAGGAAAATGGTTTTACAAAACGGATTTTTATTGCTTTATTTTTCAAAAAATTTTCATATTAAGTTTTGGATAGAGTTAAAAATTTTCGTGAACTAAACGGGGCCTAAAATTTTGATTATATTTTATTTTCTTTTAGGCTCTTTTTAAAACGCAAAAAGAAAAAAATGATAAAGAAAATGATTTTTGTATTTGATTCCGTTTGGAAATATAAAGAAAATAAAACATAAATCAAAATTTTGAATTTGATTATATTTGATTTTTTCTTTTATATTTTCATTTTGAAACTAAATATTGAGAAAAATTATTTTCCTTAAAACTCACTTGGAACTTAAAATACTAAAGAAGGAAATAGTGGAAGGAAAAAAAATTTAGAGGAAAATAAAATAGAGGAAAAAAATAAATAAATTAATTCTATATGTTTTATTCAAATTTATTTTATATGTTTTTACTACGTATATAAAGACTAAAAAATTTAAAAATACCTAAAATTTTAAGAAATTTTGATTATATTTTATTTTCTTTTAGGTTCTCGTTGGAACCAAAAAGTAAAAAGAAAATAATTTTCTTATATTTGGTTCCAAAATATGTAAGATTTTGAAGAATTTTGATTACATTTTATTTTCTTTATATTTTTCATGTTTGGAACTAAACATGAAAAAATTATTTTCCTTCATAAAATAGTGAAGAAAAAATGGAAAAAAATTGGAGGAAAATATAAAATAGATTTAAGCAGTCGATTAATTACATATATTTTATTCGATTTTATATGTTTATGCTTTATTATATAGAATTTAAAAATTTAAAAATATAAAATTTTAAGAAATTTTGATTATATTTGATTGAGCCAAGATATAAGAAAATCGTTTTTAACTGTATTTTTTTAACTGCATAATCTTTTCGGGTCGGCGGTCGTAAGGTATGTTTGAGTGAAGAAATAATTTTTGTAATGTATGGAAGCAATATTTCCGAGAAACAAACATGAAAATGGAAAAATAATAAATAAATCTTAAAACTAAATAATACCTTTGAAAAGAGATATTTTGCTCATCCAGCGGCAACACAAAAAACACTTCCTGGAATTCTGAAAATGAAGTCAATAATTAATAAAACATTTGAACAGACATAAACCCGAATCAACTGTTTGGAACCCGGAAAATATTAAGGAAATAAAATAATGAAAAAAAATTGAAAGAAAGAGAATTCGAAGGAAAAATATAAAAAATAGGTTTCAACTTAATAAATTAATTTTATATGGTTTATTCAAACTGATTTTATTTGTTTTTAAGAATTAAAAATTTTAAAAATATATAGAATTTTGATTATATTTCATTTTTTTTATTTCATTTTCTCCATTTCCTTATAGAAACAACCTATCTACCATTCGATATGAGAAATGCAATATTAATAACTTCCAAATTTATGCTTTCAAAAGCCAAAACACATGTTTTCAAGAAATACTTCTAAAAACACTCCATTGAACATACTTTGCAACATCGGTTTTTTTTCCCTCAATTTCTCGGGAAACCAAGTTTTGAATTATTCAAGGTTGTTCTTCGACCAAGAACACCTCAAGAATCAATCTCAACTTTGATCAATTGTGAAATTCAACAAAAATAAGTCCATTTTTTCACAAGAACCCGGGATTCATTACGGTTATGTTTGGTTGCTGGAAATCTTGAAGGAAAATGGTAAGTGAAAGAAAATGGAAAGAACAAGCAGAAGAAAAGAAAAACAGATTAAAATTTCATAAATGTTTTTCATTTACTATGTTTATTTTAATTCGGAAGGTTAAATCATTTAACAATGTGAAATTTAATTACATTTACGAATTTTCTTAAAAAAAATTATACAACAATCAAGCATAGAAAAACAAAAATAGTTTTCCCTGAAATTTATTTTCTTTCCACGATGTTCAGAGAGCAAACAATCTTACGTTGATCACATAGAATTCAGAATTTTTTTAATTTGGAAAATTCTGTATGTTCAGAAAATGCAAATCCAGTTATCAAATGAGAAAATTTTTTAACTCGACGGAAAATAAGGGAAAACGAGAAGGAAAAATCAAACCTCTTGATTCCCTGATTCCAAACGGATTGGTTGATCCTCTTCACCAATGACTTGGAGAAGAGGCCTTGGAGAGAATGAAAAAGAAAAAAAATGCAGTCTGATTATTTTCTTTTCAAAATTCTTACTGCCGGTCCTTTATTTTTCTTTTATATTACTAAAAAAAAAAAAAAAAAAAAAAGAATGTTTTGGGAAAAAAATATTTATTTATTTAAATATTAAAAAAAATTTGGGTCGAATTAGTCGTTCGGTTATTTTCTTCCCCCGAAACTCGTCGTTTCGTTCGGAAGTGTTTGGTTCTCGAGAAATCGAATCGACGCAGTTAAGGGGAGCGGACTACCATGTGGAGTGCCGCAGCTGATCCTCAATCAGAGGGCGATCATCTTCCTCTTGATCTAATTTCCACCCTTCGATCTCAACTGCTCTCTCTCCGCAGCAGGGTACAGGTACGACTGCGTAAACACACATTTAACTTGTGTTTGGTTGCCGCGAAATGCAGGAAAGTGGATTGTGGATTGAAGTTGAGGTGTTAGTTTAAAAGTGCGATGATGTGGTTACTAAAAACATAAATAATGGTAAATGTGATGAAATTTTTTGTAAGAAAATGGATAACGATTAGATTTCATTTTAATTTTCGTCCATTTTCTTGGGAACCAAAGGGAGGATTTGGACTCCTGTTGGCTGGTTAGTAACGGCCTGTTTGTGGAGCTGTTGGATACAGGTTTTAATGGCGTTTTTGTGCCAAGTTTTAGCGAGGACGTTTCTGTTTCCTGGAAATGTTAATAATGAAATGCGAAACGATTAAAAACTTAGAATTACTTGAAATTAAAACGGATTAAATTGTGCGTTTGGTTCCTGGGAAAATTAAGGATATGGAAAGGTTTGTGAAGTGATCATCATTGATTCATTGGACCATTTAACATGGTCAGATAAAAGAAGAAGTTTTGATACAACAGTGACTAAAAAATTATCAAGGAGTTGAACTTTTAGTGATTTCCTATCAATTGGGGGCTCTTTTGCCTTGTGCAAAGGGATGAACAATCAATCCCTTTCAAGACCATACCGATATCAATTATGAATATTTGGGAGCCGTTTTATTAGTTATTACAAACCGTTTTGCCTAGGCTGATGTTGGATCATTTGCGTTTATTTGATGGAAGTGGGTGAGAAGAATTTGGTAAAACTCCTTTTCGAGAATTGTTCAAGAGCTAGTGTTCGTATAGTTTTACTCTGGCGTCTACATTAAAGGCATTGAAGATGGATCTTAAGATTTCAGATCATGAAGTGTTTTTTGTGATATCTTTTTTTGGAAGGAACCAACATTGGATCGTGTGGGTTTAGGATGCTAAAGAAGGGTACTGATTCTTTCCGAGGAAGAGGTTGAAACAACTTCTCGTGAGGAATACCATTAATGAGCCTTCTTTGAAGATGCATCATAGAGGAAAAAGCACAGGAAAATTTAGTACAGCGACAAAGACACGAATACTAAGTTCTTCCAGAAAATGGGGAATGCACATAAAAGGAGAAACTTTCTGGCTAAGATCGGCTAATTAAAGAGAATGAGATAAAGGACAAAGTAATTCAACCCTTGCATAGCCTCTTTTCTGAATAAGGAGACTAGAGACTTGACATTTGTGGGATGAGTTATGAGACTTTGTGTAAGGATTATGCCAAAGGCTCGGAGATATGCTTTTCAAAGAAAGAAGTCTTTTCATTTGTAGCATTGATGAACAGGGGTAAAGTACAATGGTAAGATAGGTTCATAATGGTGTTTAGGCGACATTGTTAGGAATTTGTGATGCATGGGATGATGGGTATCTTCAAGGATTCTATGAGCTTCGTTTATTCGAAGGAAGTGTTAATGTCACTTTCTTAATGTTGATTCCTAGGAAACACGGAGGATTTGAAAGACAAAATCTACAAGTTAGGTTAATAGCTTATTCAAGCTACTGGCATAGGTCTTGAAAAATAAGCTAAAAAAGCGATGAAAAAAGTGGTCTTCAATACTTAAATTTGCTTTTGTTGAGGGGAGACAAACTTTGGATGGAAAACATTAGCCTTTTATTGAGCAACACTACAAGGATCCACTTTTTGTTTTGCCTCCTTTTCAATTAGTTGGATCCACACTGTCTACCCCCTCAAATTAAGATTTTTTCTCCACTTGTGTTGAGAAACTCCTTGCATATTTTAAGCAAAACTCCTTGCTTTTGTTGATGGTCCTCTCATGGAAGCACGATTTCAGTCACTAAAGCATGTTGACTCACTTGAATAAAGTAGTTTCTCTTAAGGTTGCAAAATTTCTATGCAAAAGCAACCCATCACCTTGGAAACTGCTTGTCTTTTGGAAACACTAACTACATTTTTACTTCGGTAAAACACAGAATATTGAAGGGCAATATAGCAACACTGCATCCCTTGAATGTAACCCCTTCCTCATTCCTTCCAATCCTTGTGGAGATGTTTTTCAACCTTCTCTTTGTAGTAAGCTTCCACTCTTGTAATGGAAAGAGACACTCTAGTCCTCCCAACTTTCCCAGCTGGAGAAGCCTTTTCCTCTCTCTAGAATCTTACCTTCTAGCCTCTCCCTAAACTCTTCAATGAGATTTCAAAAGACTTGGATTCCACCCCAACAAAAGCTTTCCTTCCATGTGAAACCCTCTTCTTCTCTTAATCCTGCTTATTCAACTCCAATCATGTCATAATTGTCAATTGGTAAAATATAAAAGGGCTTGTTTATAACACTCAATCATGTATAGAACACTCCCCCTTGGTAGTACCATTGCTGCATAGTCCTGCTAGCTGAAGATTTTCCTTCATCTCCGATATATAGGATTTCAAAACATGTCTTTACTATGAATTAGTCATTCAGCCATATGTTCACTTTTGAACCTCTCAATGCACCTTCACCAGATAGTGATTAATGAAAAGGTTAGACGCACTATCACAGTGATGGAAGTTTATAAAAAAAAGTTTATCTAAACACCAAATTCCAATTCGGCACCTTCCTCTTGCTTACATTCTGAAAATCAACTTCTCATACCCATCGTCAGCCATGAAGATGTGAAACTTTTACATTAAGGAAGTATCCCCACACCAAATTCCTTGTCACAAGTTCAATCTCTGTTTGTTCATTATGTGGGGAATCAATAAGACAAAACCTGCTATGACTATGATTAGCGCAGCTATTTAACTTATTTGAGGTGGTTTTTTTCTTGTTTCAAAAGCAAAACATCTTACCTTGTAGAATTTTCTCTTTCTGATCCTCTGGAAAGCCAAATGTGGGGTTGGTTTCATTTCTTATTTCCAGCTTCTACGGAAATTCATGTCAAAATTATTGCAAAGTTCAACTGTTGTATGGATTTTTTTTTCCTAATTTAAAACCCAGGAATTAGAGGCTGAGAATGCAAAGCTATCATATCAGATTTCAAGTTGCTGCTGTCATAAGGTTTGTCCATTCAACTTCTTGTGCATTTATTTTATTTGCAATGTATCCTGATAATGTAAATTGGGAATGTTGAGACTTGATCATATTCTGAGCTGAGCAGAAAGAAAGCTTTGAAAAGGAACACTTGGAAAAAGGGATTGAATGGCTCATACAATACTTTTTCCAGATCTATCCCTTTCTGATTGTAATGTTATTTTATTCGAAGTATAACATTGTGAAGCTCTATATGCATCATCATGCTGCAGATAAGGAGAACCTTGATTCTATCAGCAGTCGAGAGCAAAATGATGAATTAAAAAAGCATCCTGAAATTGTTGAGACTGGAAAGAAAAATTAAAGAAAATAATAAGGTTTCTTTTGCTCTCTATCTGTGTGGTGATTTATGGGTATCATTTGAGTTGATAAATGCATTGAACAACAGAGCTTTGATCTTTAATCAAGGCAATAAGGAGGATTTTGAAGACAGAAAAAGTTTTTAACCATCCCAACAAAAGAAGTAAAATAAAATGCCTTTTTTGTATGTTGTGCCTTGGGATGGTAGCTAAAGGTCATGGAGTTACTGCTACCTCATGGGCTTTACTCCCTTTACCATCATTATCACTTCGTCGTGATTGAATATTGGATTTCTGTATTTGACAACAAAAGAAATCTGTTGGGAAGAAACAACATAAAGAAATAAAGAAATAAATCAAATACATTTTGGGTGATTCAATTTTAGAGGACTAATAGCTTTACGCACTATTCATTCCCTAATCTATTAACCATTTAGTGGTTGTTTGTTTCCAAATCTCTTTGATGCTGAGATGGATATTGTTGCCTGAGAAATTTGGAATTTATGTATTCTTTGTTGTCCATTACCTGGGGATTTGCTAGATTTATTTATTTATTTATTATGACAATCAATTTCTATTTTATGGTTTCTTGATGTTATTTTCGGGTACTATTTTCATTATTTTTGGCATGTGTGTATCAACATTCTTTGCTATAATCTTTTAGAGCATGGGTTTACGAAGCATTGTTAGAGGCAATCTCTTCTATAGCTCTTATGGTTTATTTCTATCATCCCTCTTGTATACAGGGGCGAACATGAGGACAATGAATCACATTTCCAGGAGATATGTGGCTCTAAAAGTTATGTATTTTGGTCCTAGGTACTTTGTCTCTAGACTCTTCTTGATTCATTTATTCTTTTCTGTTCTTAATGTAATATCCAGGAAATATATAGAGGGTGCCAAAGGGGTAGAGAAAAGCAAAACACTGCCCTACAAGCTAGTCTTTCTTTCTACTATCAATGAAATCCAAAAAGAACTTGTTAGAAACAGTGAAGGAATTCCTAGACCACTTAAAATGTGATCTAAGAAAAGACTTTCTAAATTTGATCAGGACTCCCCCAATCCTCGAAAGTTCTGCCGGTCTGCTCTTGCCAAATATATTAAGAAGAGCACAATGGAGTGATTCTTGCACTTTATTATGCATCCTACCCCACAAAATTCTCATGTCAACCAAGCAAAGCTTCCTTTTTGGACTGAAAAGGCGCCCAAGACACGATAAAAAGGAGGAAAAAGGGGGCTAGAAGATGTGAACTTACCTTTTCCTTTTGATTGGAAAATAAGAAAAATATTAGAACTGCCTAAGAGGAGACGGGCCAAAGTACAAATGATGTATACTGTATGGATAATGTACACATGATGTGAGCTTACCACAATGGACTAGGATGTTATTAGCCAAATCTTATGACACAAGCTCAGATAATGCCAATTAATCAAAAACCAACTCCAATTTCTTGTAACACAAGCTCAAATAATACTAATTAATAAAAATCCAACTCCTCTTTCTAAGTTATTCCAAATCTTTTCCACCACATCCCGGTAAAGAAATCTGCCTCTGAGGAAGCCTTAGCTTATAGAAACAAATGAAGGAGTCACCAATGTTGTTAACATGCAAATAAACAGGGGGTGAATGGTATATTACAGAAAATGACAACCATATGACTTAAGCATCTAAATGTAAATGAGTAAAGATAAACTTATTCGTTCTTTATTTTAACAGTTGATACTTTACACTATTAAGTATAATGACTGAAAATATTTGTTAACGTCATTAGAAAAAGAATATGATATATAATGATCATGATTTTGAATTGAAAGAAGATCTTTAATCTTATATAAAAAATGTTACTCTCTATTTTGAGTTAGCATACCTTAAATTGATGCAATTCCCATTCGGGTTATAATTTTCTTTTTGGCTTTTAATCAATGCTGAGGAAAAGAGGATGGCTATTTTAACTTTATGCAGATGCGTCTTTAAGGTTTCCTTGTATGTTGTGAAGGAACAGGAAAATTATGTTGCAGAAAGTCAAGTTCATTCATTTGTGCTTCTTCATATTGTCCAACTCCCTAGTTTCATTGTTTCATGTTAGGCAATTTCATACTCTGCTGTTACGTGTGCTATCTTACAGGTTTTATGGTTTTGCTTCAGAAGCACACATGGAGCCAACTGTTGAGGTTTGATTCTTCATCTTTGCATTGCTTTTAGTATTTGATATATCCTATCCGGAAATTGATACATTGAGGAGATCATTCATATCTAATTAGATGAAGTTAGCTGGTTGTATCAAATAATTTAATTTGAGGTCTAACATGGGTTAACATATAAGGAAATCTAATTGAGCTTTGACCTAGGTTAATGAATGAAAAAGCTAATTTGCACTTGAAATAATCATTTGGCATGAAATTTATGGTTTTCTTTGTATAATCTTGATGTTCTTGCAGTCTGGGGAAATTTTCAAAGCTCTTGAAAAGACATGGCTTGCAGTTGGGGACAAGAAGGAATTACAGTACTCAAGATGTGGTAGAACAGACAAAGGAGTTTCCTCTGTTGGGCAAGTATGTTGGTTTCAAATGTTGCCCTTTTTCCTTTTCACCTCTGCTATTGCAATGTTCAAGATTGCACAGAACTTTCAAAATTATCTTTTCTAATAGAATATTTGTTTTCTTTCAATGAAAACTTTCAGAATTGTCTGGTTATTTGCACTTGAGGATTTTATATTTATCAAAGTTAACCAGTAGTTAGATTTATTGTGTTGATGAACATTGTGGCTTGCCTACTCGTTTGACAAATTCCTAATATTATATCAATTTGATCCACTCTGTTATGCACAATGCTAAGGAGTTGGCTGGACACTCTTCTACATAAATTTTTTGGCAGCAGCACTTCAAATGTCACTTTTGTTTTTTATAGTTTGTGAGACAAAACATGAGGTTAATTTTTAGATCTCAAGAGATGGCATCAATATTGTTTTTATGATTTTGGTTTGTTGATTTGTGTGATGACCAAAATCATGTCATGATCTTTGTGTTCAAATGTTTTCGTAGTTGAAATTGAACATTCTATTTCTGTGTTAAAATACCTAGTGAGACAGAGTTTAAGATATGTAGATACAACCACATCAAAACACCATGAACATGGAATATCTTTCTCCGGACCAAGTGGTATCAACAAAAGGATATGATGCCTAAAAAGACTCTTCATAATGTGACCTTGAGGTTATAATCATTTATATGCCTAATATTAGAGTAAAAAATGTAATTGGTATGAATATGTACTATATCTTTTTGCAGCTTCTCTTTGGTTTAGAAAAATCTACTACTTGGGATATTGCTTCGGGTGTTCATGATGTCCATTCTAGTAATGCTTCTTGAAAAAATCAGTCATCAATGTGGAATTGCCAAGAGAGAAGGTGAATCATAATTTTCCCAAAGTATTTATGCTACTGATGCGAATTAATTATTCCACTTAAATAGGGTAATTCTAATAAAAATCACATAAAATATTTGGAAACCAAATGTAACATGGAACTCAAATGCAGAATGCTATCCAACCATCTAAATACAACTCCAGACTGGAATTATCATCAGATTTATCACTATTAAAATATTTCTCAACAATTCCTCCCTTTAGCAATTCTTGGACAAAATTAACGATAAGAGCAACTCCACATTACTCTCATTGCAAATTACAAATTTCTCACTCAAGAAGCTCCTAAGCAAATTAACTAATCAACTAAAACAATTCAAACCTCGAATACCTTTAAGCTTTTTTGCTAACCACTATGTAGTTAAAACACAACTTTAGAGAACCATTTTTATACTGTCTAAAAACAACTCCTTTTTCAATAAAACACATGGCTCAATCAATCCCTCTGCTTGATCACCATTTAAAGTGGTTTTAAAAGCTTTGGCTGTCGTCATTTGGGCTCCAAGGATCATGTGTTTTTTTCTCCATAAAAGCTCTTCCCTTGTTGATCAGTCTAAGGCTCAATCAAGCAGCCCCCTTTTCCCACCAAAAAGCAATATTTCAATGACTTTTCTTATGACATTATTAAAGTCAATCACCTTTCTCAAAATCAATATTATGCATGTAAAAGTTGTTTTTTTGATAGGTAAATAAAATAAATATTTTAACAATGCCTGGAAAAAAGCTCATCAAATCCCTCTTTTTTCCACCAAAAAGCAATCTTTCAATGACTTTTTTCTAGTGACATTACTAAAGTCAACCACCTTTCCAAGATCAATATTTTTTCCTATAGACATTAGTTTTTGATGGGTAAATAAAATTAACATCTTGTGAATGCCTAGAAAAAAGCACATAAAAAAACTAGTTATATACAAAGGATACCAGAAGGCAGAGCTACAAAAGGAAAACAAGACAACCTTCAAGACCTTCTTCCGTTTTTTGCCTACAAAAGAACCATGCCACCTTCAAAGTATTTCTATTACCAACTTTACCATAACCCATGCAATCTAAACAAAGCTTTAAAATTCATGGCTTTGGTACAATGTAGAAGGATGTGATCTACTGTTTTCCATCTTTCTTGCAAAGGATAAATCATTTTTCCAAAGACCATCGTCTTATTTGAAACCAATCTAGAGTCAAAACCTATCCCTTAAGAGGTTTTACATGCAAACTGACCTAATTTAGTCTAAACATTGAATTATAGTAGTCCTCGTAGGGAATGCTTCTGCTTTGCTTTCGTCATAAAAGTGTAGAAAGATTTTACAGAAAATTTACCTTTCCTAGTGTTTACATCAAAATTTCTATTATGCCTTCTTCATCCTTACAATCTTCTCCTGAATCTTGGAGGGAAAGGCCTTAATCCCATTACATCTTTTTTTTTTTGAAATAGGTGTTGACGCATTACATCTCCCAATCATTCATATTCCTTGAAAGGTGAGGGTGGGTTTTCCAATGGTCTCTCTTGCCCTTGCTAATCCCAAACTTCTACCCCAGCATCCTTTAAGATAATGGAATACAAAGAGGGGAACAACTCTTAGTGAATAGAATCACCACTTTGTTTATCTTTCTACAATTTTCGCTTTTTAATATTTCCCACCTTGAATGAGGTTCTGCTATTAAAATTTCCTAATGTCTCATGATGACCCTCCACAACCCTATGCTTAAACAACCTCTTGCTATCATGAGAACACACCATCTCATCTTTCTCTTCCCTTGTATTTCTAAAAAAAATAACCCCATTTATGAAGGACTCATTCTCTTAGGCAATCCTCTAAACCCACTTGTCTAGTAGCATCTAATTAAGGGTTGATAGTTGTCGAATTTGAAGGCCTCTATTACACTCCTTGCAAGTGATCTCCCTCCTTCCTTTTCCCTTTTGATTAGATATTTTCTCTCATTCGATTAGTAGTTTAGAGAAAACAAAGACAATATTAAGGGTTTATGTTGTTTTTTTTTACTCAAGGGGTTTATATTGTTTCACCCCTACTGGTGTATTTTTTTCCTCCCTTTCATTGATGCAAAGTAAGTCTAACAAAAATCTCATGATTCTTGTACATGATTAATTTTATCATGATTGCACAACACTATATGCCTCGAGTGACTATTTATGAAGCATTTTTCAAATCACTAAAAGCACGAAGAATGTTTGGTGTAGGTAATTGCCCTATTTTTACGATCAAAACTTAAGGAAATTGGTGCCATAGAAGAAAATTCAAAGGAAGTTGTTTCAGAAGAACAATATGGTTTGTTGAAATGTTCCTTTTTGAAATTTTTAATATTTATGGCTGAGCTTTGTCATTCATGTTGTTTCGTGTTGTTCTATGGAACATTCAATTTCTATTTTTATATAATAAGTGTCGTCTAAATTAATGATTGAAAAGTTTATAATGAATTAGTTTTTGAAAGGAATCAACTTAGTTTTGTGGGGGAAAAGCTAATAAGTTCTTTTATTTTATCGGTAAAATTATAAATATTATAAAAAGGTTCCTAAATAAAAAGGAATGTGACCTATTACCTGAAGCATGCAAGGAGCACTACCACTAAGGGAATTTTAAAAATACAAAAAAAAGACTAGAAAAACACAAACAAAAACAAGCAATACCCCTACTCAAGTTATTTACAAATCCAATGAAGACAAATTTACACAAACAAAGCTACTTGAGAAAACAATCTTTCTCAACCACAAGTGCTCTAGTTCTTCAAAAATCCTAATGTTATGTTCTTCCTTTGCACCCTCTTTCTAATTTTGCCAACAAACTTCCCATGTCAACTAGAAAAAGCATCCTTCAAAGAAAGGGCAACACAATACACTATATAGGTGTAAAGCGATACAGATCATGATCTATACACACACACACAATGTGTGAGGTTGTGTGACATTCCTCATTTTTTACTTATCAAACTGACACTTTCCTATAGTCTTGCCCTCTTTATGAGATGATCTATGTTAAGAAGCTTTTGACAGCCCTTACCTTACCCCCTTATGTTTTCTACTTAAACTTTATGAATTGGGGGAGTTTACTGTTAGTAAAGCCTTCTTTTCAATTTTTAGAAGGATATTTGGTATGGGGACGAACCCTTGAGAGTTCCTTTTGTCATGCCTTGAAATCGATTGCAAGGGCGTGATGGTCATTTCACACTTTAAACCTTGAGGCTCGAAGTGGAAGTGACCCCAAACGTTCTTCTTGTAGATGGTTACCAATTACCAAAAATCATATTTAAAGCAGTAAAAATAAAATTCTACTCTTAAAATTCATTAAAACTAATGCATCAAGTAAAACTGTCATCACCTGAAATCTTCAAATGAATAATCGAATAGAGTGGCGCTTGTAGTATCTAAGAATGTCGAACTAAAGAAATAAGGTTTAAACCCAAAGCTCCTAATAAAGCTAAACTGTCATCCTAAACATCACTTCTCGCTCGAACTAAAAGTACCTAAAAAATGGTCAACGAATAGGAGTGTGCTCAAAGCCTAATAAAGAATGTTAACACGGTTTTATTGGTCAAACATTTTCAATCATGTGTTCAAAATTAAGACCTAACAGATAATTCTCTGCATAAGACTTTTGAGTTTAAACATAGTAAAACATTTAAACTTTTTGTCAAACGTCTTATATCCATATCAAAATAATTTCTTGTTAAATCCAAATCAAATCATTTTGTTAAAAGGCATGATATTCATATTAAATCAAATCTGAAGCAGGCTTTTAGGCGGGAATTTGGTCATTTAACATGGTATCGAAA
Source organism: Tetrastigma voinierianum (assembly GCA_016808115.1). Lineage (NCBI taxonomy): Eukaryota > Viridiplantae > Streptophyta > Magnoliopsida > Vitales > Vitaceae > Tetrastigma > Tetrastigma voinierianum. The sequence goes on along the minus strand of JAEQBH010009026.1, from coordinate 81,858 downwards.
CTTAGTTTGACAAAGTGCGGGTTCGAGCCATCTCTTTGCAATTTATTCCCCATTTGTTGATTTGAAAGTCTATGGAGGACTCTATTTGGTTTATTTGATTTTTCCATGTGCGGGTATGGAGCTGAATGTGAGGGAGGGTGTTAAAAGGCATGATATTCATATTAAATCTAAATCCTATAAGCTTGAGCTTTTAGGAGAGTTGGTCGTTTAACCTTCCAGATGTTGTGTGCTAATTTTCAAATAACGAATGGTGCCTAGTTATTTGGGACTTAACTAAAGGTTAACAATTATAATTTATTAACTAGGGTCATGGAGTCAATTATTATAACTGATTGACGTGGGTCATAGTATCAACTATTATAACCTGTTAATGGGGGTCATAATGTCAACTATTGTAACCTGTTAATCGGGATCATAATGTCAACTATTTTAAACCATTGACAAAGGTCATAGTGTCTACTAGTATAACTTGTTAACAAGGGTCATACGGAGATGCCATCAATTGTAGCCCTTGAGGCTTTGCTCAAGTGGTATGGTTGAGATTGGAGTTTACGCAAGGTTCAAGTTCGAGTCTCGATGGGGTTTTATGCCGAGCAGAGTGCGATCCCTCTTTGTTCTTAAGCCTAGGAGATTGATTTCCTTTCTAGAAGAGGTTGTTGGGAATGCATGGAATCCTCCTATGGATTGGTTTTTTGCTTAGGAGGTGTTTGATGAGGATAGATATTAATTGATAGATGTTTTCTCAGCCTTATGAAAGATGAGTAAAAGTGATCACGGTTGCTACATTGTGTGGAGAAGATGGGGATGTTGGCATGAGCTTTTATTATCCCTTTTATGTATCTTGGGTGCTTTTGTTTGATTTAATAGAGACTACTAGGATAGTGTGGCTACTCTATTGGAAAGAAATGAAAAAAAGTGTACAGAACAATTCCTTTGTGCCTTTTTTCAACAATGTGGAAAGAGAGAAATAGGAGAGCTTTTGATAATAAGGAACTTTTGGACCAAGGACTAAAAATTGAGTTTCTTTGAAATTTGATGTATTTGACCAAATTGTATAGAGATGAAGGATCGTTATTCTTATTCCATTTCATTGATTAATTTAGTCATTGTTAAAAGGGGGGTTTTCTTTTTTTTTTTCATGGTCTTTTCTTGGCACTTTATGGTGACTATTATATATGTTTTGTGTACTTTCGTGTGCCTCTTTGGTGTTTTACTAATATTACATGCATTTACCTACGCAAAAAGATAACCGTATGACCAAGTATAGGTAGTAGTTACAAAGCATGTTTTATTTACGATTGAAAAATCAACCATTAAGTGTCAATAAAAAGGAGGCATGATCTGAGTTCATGCAAATTCCACAAGACTAGGACTGTGTAGGATTGATTTTAGACTACTCAAAACCACCTTTTTAGTAATATTTTTTATCATTGACCTATGCAATATAGAAAATAAAAAGTGATGGAAGCCATATCAGATGAATTGAATTGAAATGGCTCTGATACCATGTCAGATGAATTGAATTGAATTTTATTCTCTCATCATGAGAGTTCTATCATTGTATTGAAAATTGGTAGAGTATTTAGCCGTACATTTTATTATGCTCAGAAATTATTCCCGGCGTAGGAACTAAGATTAGGTCAAGCATTATATTCTTGTGGAAGTCCACGGGGTCATTTCCACGGGGAGTGGTTTACTAGGTGATCATAGGAGTTATTCTCGAAAGAATGTGCGTTTAAAAGTAAAATGCGGGGTTGTGATTGATTGATTGGTGTCGATTAAGTTAACTATTTTAACAAAAGGTGAATGATAGGGTTCTTGGAGTTTCCACTCCTTTGTTGATCAGTATTACCTACCTCTTACATTCACAATCTCATCTAGGAACCATTGATGAATGGTCTTCGACGGAAGATTTTACATTAAAAGCTCTTTTAAAACGAAGGAAGATTGAGCGATGACGAACACTTGTTCAAACGATTTGCTTGGACTCTTAGCTTGCATTTGCGATCAAGCTGCGTGTCACCGTGGGTCTCTCGTTCACACGTTGTCAGAAGATGCCAAACTAAGGAACATAAGATTTTACGCAAGTGCTTAGTCATTGCAATCCCGTTGAAGCACAAAGAGGTGAGGTTATTACCTTGATGGAGGTGAGTTTCCACCATTAGAACCCCCATCATGGGGATTTAGAACTTCATTGGCGGAAATCTATTCATATTTGATGAAACTACTCATAATTGAGACTTGAGAAATAACACTTCAATTGCAAGATTGGGAGTATCAAAGCCTGAATCCCGTAGAAAATACCGAGTTATGAATCATTGAAGATTACGTAGTGAAATTAGGAATCCGAAGAAAAACTAAGTACTCTACTCTACTCTATGAACCCTAGCCAAGAATATGTGGCAGAGAGAAGCACTCTAACTATCTAACACCAAACCCTAGAATAAAAAACTGCCCTTCTCTGCCCTTCATTGGGTTTAAATACCCTTCTCCTTAGTGATCTCGAAGTGGTGGTTGAAAGGCGAGGCGTGCCACTTGCACGGGTGGGTCTGCTCCAAATCCATAAAAATTACATGTTGGTACCGGTATCAGTAAGTGTGTTACCGGTACCAAGAGGTATGCTTGCATGGAGTACCCGGTACCATTATATGTGGTACGGTACGCTGCAAATGCTCACCTCAACCGTGGCACTACGAAGCTTCGACCCAGCGATACCGTCAAACATGATGATCTACATTTGTTCTCTGGACTGAACCCCTCTGAAAAATTATTGCCGCGAACTTGAAAAAACACGCACAAGCACAAAAACACAAGAGCGATCAAAGGCACCTATTCTTACAAAATGAGAGAGCAAAACTTGAAATTTGGGGATATTAAAATCCGATATAAATGTTACCCTTTTATGTATTCAACAAGTATTATAGAATATTACAAGGCTGATTTTCAGCAATTACCAATGTCAACAGTTAGTCTAGCTAAATAAGGAAGTTACAGTACAGCAATCAATCTAGCTAAATAAGAAATCTACAGCACAGCATAATATATATACATAGTTAGAATGCAAGGATCATGGCTTGATCTATGCTGACTTGATCACAGCTCATATCTAATGACAGGGCCGTGCCTTTCATACTGTACCAATTACTCAGTTTCACAAACCTTCCTTTCCAACCATGGAAAAGCTAAACTAGCACTTTCAGCATTGCCCATTTACTTAGTACCATGTTGTAAAGGACTCTCATCTGGTATTTACCCAAATGCTTCTCTGTCTCCTTGTTCTCTTCACACTACATTTTTCACCAAATTATAAATAATTAAAATCCTATCTAAAACTGTTGTTCATACAAAACAAAATAAATTTGGTGGGATTTCCCTACTACTTACTCTCTGGTTCCTATAGGACTCAATGAAACAAGAACAAGAAATTGTTGATATCCACCCAAGCTCCTGCATGTAACCTCTTCATGAAGATGTATCTCTTTCTCTGAAGGCATGGTAATAATTTGAATGTAAAATGCCTGAGCTTTGTGAGGGGTGGGGAGGAAGGCATGCACACATTAAAAACAATAATAAAAAGAAGTAACTGGGAACCAACCGTGATTAAGATAGCAAAATAGTAGGTCTCACGATGATATTGTTTGATACTTTAAGAGTGCATGAATTATCAATTTAGCCTTTATTTGAATCATTCGCATCTCTTCAGTGGCATTTCAAGCAATGTAAAAGTATATGATCATCTTGAACGCACATGGTTATCTTTGTTCTGATTTTTTCTTTTATTAGATGGAGAAATTGATTATGTGAGGGTACTCAATAGAGTCCTTCCTAGAGATATTCGAGTTATGGGCTGGTGTCCTGTTCCAATTGGTTTCCATGCAAGGTTTGTCTATCTTTACTATATTGTCCTTCCTTCTTTTCTCCCATTTTGGGTGTAACATTGATGATCAAGCTGTATGGTAATCCAGGTTTTGCTAAAGGACTCACTTCTTTTGTAATGTTTTCCCCCCTCAAAATTAATTGAAGTGAAAATTGGGGTTGAGGAGAAAGGGGTCCCTTTTAGGGGTTAGATCCTATAAAATGCTATTGATACCGCCAAGTCTTTTTTTTTTTAGTTAGGCTTGATTTGAAGAATTATAAAACTGCCTTGTAAGAATTCGTTGAGATCTTAGAATTTTGAAGTTGGCATGCCAGAGTAAATTTTCTAATTATGGATTACGGATGGTTTCTGAACTTCCTAATCTTATTTTTAAAGCTTCATCCTGATCTTTCTGATAAGACACTTGATCAAGATCTTTGACCTCATAAAAGTTTGTGATCCAGTGGTTTTCCCTAGATATTTTAAAGCTCATGACTTTTGGCTTCTAAAAATGATCTTCGGTTGTGTGGTTATTTTTAATGTAAATGTTCCGTTCCTTTGTGGCAGAATTGTTTCCAAGTGCTTTGTTTTCATTGTTTGGTGGGAATTTTAATTGCTTGGTTATTATACTGGCTTTGACTCATTTTATTGTAATCTAATGCTTCCTAACAAGTGCAGGTTTAGCTGTTTGAGTAGAGAATATAAGTATTTTTTCTGGGGCAGAAATCTGAATATATTGGTATGAATTTTTTTCCCTTCTTTCCCATGGTTTGATATTTTTCAACCCATTAAAGTAGTGCCCATATTGAAAAAGATAGAAGGCTGAAAACTCCGTCTTTTGGTTTGTGGTCACCAGGCAATGGAGAATACCTGGTAGAAATTTGTTGGGAACATGACTTCGAAATTTCTGTATGTAAGATGGATGCAGTGAATGTTCACAACTTCTGACGACATGTCATATCATTTGAAATTTATCTACCAATAAAGGTTGACATTGATAGACAAATTTTCTTCTCCCTTACTTATTTTGTAGTAGCAAATATCCTTCATTGATCCTTCTTGATGGCCTTCGCATAATTTTTTGTCTAAATTGTTTTTCTGCTGGCTCCTGTTATTTGACTACATCTTAAGTTATTTTCTCTGGAAGTTCCATGATAAGTACCAACCGTGCCCTGAAATAAAGTCCTAATCCTTGTACTTGGTGCCTAATCCATGAAATATAGCCTTATTTCCTTGTTCATGATGTTTTTATGTTCTCCTCCTTGCCTCATTACTAATCCTCAAACACTCACCTCACTCTAATAAGCCTCCCTTTGCTGAGAGATGTACCTTATTTGCAACCAAATTCTTTCTCGGACAAAGAGTCACTTGATATATCAATTTTTTTCAACTAAATTCCTTGTTACACAAATTAGTAATTTATTTTCAACACCTAAACCCCAAAAAAGAAGTTTCCTTGAAAAATTACCCCATGTAAGTATTCATTAAAACCTTAAGAATCACGACCAATGTGGTCAAGGAAACTCGATGGGAAACCAGTTGATTCCACCTACAACAGAGAATTATTTTGCAGCTCTGAATAGAATGAGAGAAAGCTCTAATTCAAATGTTGGTTCACCTAAAAATGCACTCTCACCAAGGAAAGGTGATGAAGTAATTGAGAAACTAGGAGATTGTTGTGCTCTAGGAAGAACTATGTCTACCTTGGGGATGACATAAACTATAACACTGTAATCAGACATGTGCAAAGGAGTGGATGCTACACAACATGTAAAGCCATGCATTGAAACAAAATTTGTCTTTTGTATTCCTGCCATTTGAGTTCTACCACAAAACTTATTTCCCATCTTCCAGTGTTCTTCCTTCATTCACCTCTATACAAAATTTCATAAGCTCCTTATGGATCCATCTCACTCTTGTATGCGTATACTAGCGTCCATAAACTATGTATAAAAAGTTCCAGACCAAGTTCCCAGCTTGAAAAGGAAATCACAAATAGTGATTCCTTTACTAATTATAAGATCCCTAGAAAGAGTTAATGTAAACCAGTAACCTAGCTTGCAGAAACCTTATTTATATATAATTTTTTTATTGTTTTTCCCTGACAGTATAGTCATAACCGAGGAATACTGATGGTTGCATGTTTTTTATTATTGTTATATATTTTCCAAAGACGGTTATCATGGATAATGGACCTGATGATGATTGCTGTAGTGCTTCATGGGAAGTGTATAACATTTGTAGAGCTTTCAAAGGCACATCAAAGCGTACCATTAGAACAAAAGTGAGAAATTTCTCCTTTTGATATTGACAGATTACTTTTTGGAGCAACAAAGTGAAACAGCAAGAGAGATATTGATTGTTGAAACAGTTTGCTGCCTGCGTTAGACACAAAATTTGCTAGGATTTGGGTGGCTGAGCCAACGTGGTCCAATAAAGATTTGGTCACTTGCCCTTTTCAGCTTCTCTTTAGATCTATTTTTTTTCAAACTTCAATACCCGCGCATAGACATATATATCTGTGCGTACATGTGCATGTGTGTGCACGTTTATGTGTATCTTACTATGCACGTGTCTCTGTAATGTGGAAGACAGATTTTTTTTTTTTTTTTTTTTTGATAACCGTGGATGTCCAAGCCAGCTTGCACACATCTCGATTAATCCTATGGGACCCTGAAATTAACAACCGGGGAAACTTCCAATGGCCCTGAGGGGACTCGAACCAATGACCATTGGGGAAGATATAGAAATTTTAGGAGCTATATTCGTTCCTACGTAAGTTCTTCAATCATCAGGTTGGAGATTAGCTGATTAAGTGGCATCAGTGGAGTTATGCTGAGAGAGATAAATGAAGTTTAGGCTTATAGGATTGAAAATCAGAACAAGGCTATTATACTGAACTGAACTGAAAATCAGTCTTGATGCCAAACTTGTATTTGGCATGAGCTAACCAAGTTCGATGTTTGTGGTGAAAAGATCATGCAACCATAATTATCTGGAAGCAATGTCACGGAGAAAATGCTTATAGGTTCTGTTTGTTCCAATGGAACATGAACATGTAGCATAGAGAATATAAATTGTGATAGTTCAATGAGTTCACAGGATTACTCTCACTAGAATTTAAGATTGAGTTGTGTACTATTTACCCTAATACATGCATATATCTGTAATTTCTTATGGGCATAGATAGATAGATAAATGTCGCAAAGAATGTATTATGAATGTCCTATTCATATATATGCAGTTATTCTATTAATATCTTAATCTAATTTTACACAGAATCTAAATTAGATATTGATTCTTGAGAGAAAGGCATAGAGGGTATAAGGAGTGCCTTTATACGGCTCATTTGTGGTAAAAATGGTCTTGATCAGTATTCATATTATTGGTATATTCTGAAGAAAATGCTTTATTGCTTCATGATTATTTTTCAACTAGGACCTCATACTATTATACTTTAACATAAGTATGCTTCAAAAGAAAATTACATTTGTTTGTGCCAACTATTCTTGAGTAAAACTTATTTATCTTTCTTTGTAAGAAACTTATTGAATCTTTACTAAGTGATTCGAACACATAGTTTAGTCGATATATTTGTTCTCTCAGTTCATGTATAATTGTGTTCGTTAATTTTACCACTAATATTTTGGGTAACGTATTTTTGTCTGAGTATCTTCTTAATGAGGAATAACAGATTTGTGTATTTAATTTCTAGGACTGAGTACTGCAAAATTTTTGTAAAAAATTCCAAATTATCTATGATGCAGTGGAATCAACTTTAAGGAAATAAAAATTAAAGGCAGTGCTTTCCTTTGGCACCAAATCCGATGCATGGTTGCTGTTCTATTTATGATTGGCCAAGGTCTTGAATCCCCTGATGTAAGTACACGAAATCCTTATAACAGCTTGTTTTCTAGATTTTGTTTCTGTGACACTTTTCTCACGGGGCAGGAATTCAACTTTTACCAAAACCAACTCACTTGGAATTTTACAGCTGTTATTTTATTATGTCCAAGACCATAGCTGACCTACTAAAAATTATAAAACAAAACATTTACGAGGGGATCAAGAAAACCGAAAGGATGGATAATAACAGTTTGCTATCACCACATGGCATGTTTCTTTGTTGTGCGCGACACGTGGAGAGATGATATGTATGGAAGTGTCAAGAACTTCATTTGACATAGTGCATGTAGCTTACACATTCACCTGAAATCTGCTCGATATGGCCATACCATTTATTAAAGGCATGATATTCATATTAAACTCAAATCCTCCAAGCTTGAGCTTTTAGGAGAGTTGGTCATTTAATATGGTATCAGAGCATGGTTTAACAGAAGGTCCTAGATTCGAGCCATCTCTCTGCAATTTATTCTCCATTTATTGATTTGAAAGTTCATGGAAAACTCTATTTGGTTTGTTTAACTCTCCACGTGCAAGCATGGGGTTGCACGTGAGGGAGGGTGTTAAAGGCATGATATTCATATTAAACCCAGATCATATAAGCTTGAGCTTTTAGGAGAGTTGACCGTTTAACACCATTAAAAGCTCATATTCTAACAGTTGAACTAAAATTGACAATTAGTGTTTTTAACCAGGCCTTTAAGGTGGGACATTAGAAGATGCTTTGTGCTTACTATTTGTTGCTGCTATACATTCATGAGTCATCCTTATGCTGTGCACCAGAGTTTTTCAAATGGTTTGATAAAATTAAGCGATGGAATTCCTTGTTTGTGGCTGAAAATGGTTGTGTTTTTCAGTGCTTATTTCACTCATGAATCATCAAACGACAAAAGGAAGTTTTTAAGTTAAAAATTTTTTGGCATGAATTCCCAAATTAGCGGGGCATTAGCTTCTGCTTTGCAGGCCTGCTTCCGGCTGCTCTTTTAGAGTACTATTAATGAACACGTTCCTTTGCCTAGAGAGAAACCCTAATTTCCATCTCTTGGAAAGTGACTTTTTAACCTGTAGATCTTCTATTTCTTTGAAATTTTTAAAGGAACTCATATCTGGTTTTAATTGCATGGGTGGTAGATAAGTTGTTGGATACTGAAAGGACATCAAGAAAACCTCAGTACACCATGGCTCCGGAGATTCCATTGGTTCTTCAATCCTGTGAATTTGAAGGTCTCAAGTTTATTTGTTCATCAGGTACTTGAATCGCTGGTGCAAAGCTCAATCTCTTCTAAACTGTTTCTTTCTTCAAACATTTTAAATTGTCTTGCACTACAATCAATAAATCTCGTCCATGAGACATTACAAACACCATTTGATAGAGGAATAATCACAGAAACATGAAATAACATGACAATCAAGAAAAGGTGAACTTTTTTTTTAAGTGGTTTCCACTTTTAAAGTATCAGAAGCGATCAAATATAGTGAATACCCTCTCCACTTTTTTGTTTCCTGCACCTTTACTCGTTTTACTTTCTTTGTTTCAGACTCCGGAAATTATGGCTCTATAAATTTTGGCGATCTACAAAAAACTATTGTATATCTGTTATTTTGCATATATATTATTGCTGAACAACTGCGCGTCTAACTTTGCTTAGTTATTCAACATTAATGGGTGTCCTACTTCACTGAAAATTCGAGTCAAGTTGCCTGAATATCACAAACTTGATTCCTCATTGGAATTATGTAGTGAATGATATTGGATTGAGCCTATTTATACACTTGTTTTCACATCCCTTTTATATATATATATATATATATATATATATATATTACATTATAGGCTTGCTGATTGTTGGTTGGTTTTACATGCAATATTGAACTTTTTTCTGAAAGTTTTTGACTTGATTATTATGCATATAGATGCTAGGCAAGCTTTACTTATGCACTTGGAAAATGAATGTCGAACTTACGAGCTCCAAGCAGCTATCTTTCATGAGGCTCACGCTATCCTGTTTGCTTTCAGAACAGAGTTCGATAAAATAAGGAAGCATCAAAGAACCATCATATTCATCTAATGTCACGGCCAATAGCGTAAGTCCTACAATACCATACACATTTTAAATATTTTATATGCAAATAAATTTATATTTTTATAGTAAAGATGGGGAAACCTTTGGTTGCTTGAATGTTATTTGTTTGAAATCATTGGGAGTTTTTAATTCATGGAGCATCTATTATGGGAGTATCTTTATTTTGTCACAAGCTCTTTCCTTTAACAAGCACAATTAGGTTGAGTTCGATACATTAGTCTCATCATTAAGGCTCCGTTTGGAACCCGGAAAGTACTAAGGAAAGAAAATAGCGAGGAAAATATAAAATGGGTTTAAACTTAATAAATTAATTATAGCTATATGTTTATTCAAACTCATTTTATTTGTTTTTCGATGTTATATAAGGACTAAGAAAATTTAAAAATATGTAAAAATTTGAAGAATTTTGACTATATTTGATTTTCTTACTCACAGTGAAACAAATATGAGAAAATGATTTTCCTACGCTATTTTTTTTCCTTTCCATTAGCATTTCCGGGTTTAAACATAGCATAAGAGAGAGATGTAAGCTTCTGTAGAAGCTAGACCTGAACAGTTGTGGACTTTAATTTGGGTATTGTTGTGATGATGTTGTATGGGTATTGTTTTTGGGGGTCTCCTTTTGTATTCCTCTTGTGTACTCTTTGGGAGCACTTGTGCTGCGTTTTCATCTATATATTGCTCTTTACCGATCAAAAAAAAAATGTTGTGTGTGGCTTACAGCACGGAATTTAGAAGAGAGATGACAAGATGGGGGTTTCCATCGATGCCTTTTTATTCTCAATAAATGATTCGACTCTTGAAAAGATTGGTTTCGGACTATTCATTCTAATCTCATTGTTAATACATTATACATATACATGCATACACACATGGAGGAAGGGGCCCAACATAGTGAAAGCATGGACAAAAGCCCAGCGTAGGGGGGGCCCGAGCTCGATGCATCGAGATTGACCCACAGCACCTATCTCAAGCATCAGAAGAGGAACACCCCGTACCGCTTGCCACCATATCACATGGGGCATATCATTCCTCAAACCCATTGACCAAAGCCTAGCTGAAGTAGGCGGAGTTGCAAAGACACAGTCTTCAATGAATAAGCAGACTTAGCCAAACCGTCAGCATCGACTACCACATACTCCGCTCTCGTGGGGTCACTATGGCTCCACTCCCACAGCGCTCATTACCATAGTGGTTAAGAGGCTAATAAGGGAAAGATTACATTGGCACACCTCAACAACATATATATATATATTAGTATGTTGCTATCCAGCTGTCCACTTATTCATAAAGGACATATTACTTGTGTCAAAACAAACCAAGTGCTACTACATACATCATTTTCCTGCATACAGTGATTCTTTTTTTTCCTCATTCATTTTCCTTTGGTAGTTAGCTAGCTGGATGAGACTTACAATGCTTTTTCTGAAAATAAATAGAGTAAATAAATAAATGAGTTGTGAAGTCACTTCTAATTTGTTATACAAACTAACTCTCACTTACAGCATTTCCTTCTTTTGTGTTTTTGTTTCATCTCATTCATTTTATGTCAACACCTAATAATGTTTGAACTGGTTACAGCATCCATATGAAGCGACGTGCCATTAAGCTCTCAAGAACATGAGGTGAAGTATATCAATTGTTTTCTGCAGTTTCATTGATCTGATCTTATGTGTTCATTAGTTTAGTTTAGTTTTATTGTTTGACATACCAGTTTTGTTCATTAGTCTAGTATTTTTTTTCTTCTAGATTGTTGTTTTATATATATACATTAGTTTCTGTTCTTCAGTGTTAGTGTTGTATTTGAAATGAAAAATTGGAAATCTCAGTCTAGGTGTTTTTATTTTGGGTCATTGATGTCCAATTGTTAACTCAAGCCTTATAAAGTTGTAGTTTGAGTCCCTCAGGGATATTGGAGGGTTACTCGGTAAGTAGCTAGGGTCGTGAGATTAGTCGAGATGTGCGTATTAGTAGCAGAACAACTACGGTTATAAAAAAAAAAGAAAAGTTAAGTAGCTGACCTGAATCAGACCCCAGAAACACGTGAAGAAAAGCTGTTTATTGAATTTCCCAATTCCGGGGACCATTTTTGAGTCAAAGTGGATGAGAAGGTTTCAAAACAAACGATATGTTTTTGAAAACTATTATTCAAGAGCGATTTTTGAAAACCACGGGAAACATCGTTTTGGGTTAACGTGAGCTGTTAGCATTCTTTGATTTTGTATTTTTGTGTTCGTATTTAAAAAAAAAAAAAAAAAAAAAAAAAGGAAATCAAACATGTTTTACCTATTTTTTTGTTCTTGTTTGAAAACAAAAAATAATTTTTAACTTGTGGCCAAAACAAGTCGAATCGTCTCCAACCTGAGAAGTGAACTTTTCTGTTACCAAGGCTTTCCAAGAAAATGGAACATGCCAGAGCCTTCCTTATGTGCTGACTTTTGTTCCAAAATAATACATTTAAAAAAAAAAAAACCAATTTAATATGTTCTTGAAAAAAAAAAAAAAAAAGCCCAAACTAGCATGTTTCCATCAAAACTGTAGTTGGTAACTATTTTTTAAATTTTTTTTAAAGTTAAAACCGTAGTTGTTGGCTACGATTTTTAAATTTTTAAGTTAAAATCGTAGTTATTGACTATGATTTTAAGCTTAAATTTAAAATCGTTGTTACCAATTATGATTTTAAGCATTAGTTTGAGTATTATTTTTAAAAACCTATTAGATTGGTATTTTTTTTTTTTTAATCTGTATTATTTTGGAACAAAACTCTTATTTCTAGTGATGAAGGATGTTAAATGTGAAATACATGGTGTCCCTATGTTTATATAGACAATATGATATTACTTTTCATTAAGATCATATTTTCTTTTGCAGCAAAGAATAATAATACAAATAAACTAGGCTTTTGAAGTTTTTTTTTTTGTCTGTCTTGTCTCTTAGGGATATAAAAGTTATAATGAAAATATTTCTTTTAACAACTAATGAAATGTGAGTCAGTTTATTTATTTGATTTGGTTGGAAGGTATTAAATATAGTAGAGTTTTTTATAATAAATAATATTTTCTTAACTTTCATATTAAAATCTTTTTATTTTTTTTATTTTTTAAAATATGAGTTTGTTGAATAACATTAATGAAACAAATACAAAACTTCTTGTTCTTACTTCTTATTCACACAGGGGCTTTTCATGTCCAATTCTCATGGTTTCGCTTTGAAGTCTTATATGATTCAACCATGGGAAAGAGCAAAAGATCTCATACTAGATTTGGAAGTTGTACATATAGGATAAATAATATGATAGGGGATTGTTTTGTTCTTTTTTTTAAATTGTTTTCTATTCTTAAAAACAACGACAATAAGAAAAATAGGGAGTATATGTTTAATTTTCGGGTTTTATTTATTTATTTTTCTTTATCATGCTTGGAGAATACTCATGCTTGTCAGGTCGAATAAAAACGATTTTAAGAGAGTCGAAATGGTGTTTTTATATTTTTTAAAATAGTTTTTAAAAAAGGAATCAATCAGCTCATAGATTTTTTTTTTTTTTGTTTCTAACCATTAAATTTAGATAAAAATGAATAATTTTTTTAAATATCGAAATGATATTTTTTATATTTTCAAAAAAAATATTTTTAAAAAACAAAAACCAATAAGGCCCATAGTTTTTTTTTTTTTTTTTTTTAATGGAAAAGAGGTAAGAGTGGTTGAATGATGAGAGAGAGAGAGAGATAGAGAGAGAGCATTGGAAGTGGGTCCAAATGAGCATGCAAAAACAAAAGCAAAATGGTTGGCATGAGGAGAGAGAGAGGAAGAGAGAGAGAGAGAGAGATGCCTTGAAATCAAGTCATCCATTAGTTACCATTATCATGATGATGACTTAGGGATAGGGCCAACATACACACAACTCATCACTCTCTGTCATGCTTCGTATTTCATCCATTCATATTTCATCATTTCATCCACATTCTCTCCCCTTTCCAATTTCCATCCTTCCTTATAATAAATATTATTCTTATTATTCCCCTTTTCAATCAATTCTATTAGTAAATTATTTTCATTAAGACTTAAATATAAAACTCTTTATTATTATGGATGTCCTATATTTTTAACTTTGAGCATTTCTGATAAGCCCAAGCTAAACGCTATAAAAACTTGAAAACGAGTTTTTAAAAGCGCGAAATATCTTATTATTTTGATTTTCTTTGAATTTAAATGGTGTTCTTTTTTTTTTTTAGAATTAAATACTTTAGTTATAATGTAGTAAACCGTTATCACTAGGATTCGAATCCGCTACCCCTTATCTTCCTTATGTCCTATCTTTTGAAACGTTGAATGTTCTATTATATGCGTGTCTTAGCTCGTATGATAAGATTGTCTTTTCGAAAAACGAGCGTAAGAAAAGAGGTTTTGGGTTCAGTACGTGAGACGATTTTATTATATTATATCTAAAGTTTTTATCTATAAAAAAATGACGTTATTTGAATTTTGTGTTTTTCGTATTTTTTTCATAACAACAAATTGTTCATCTTATTTTTCAAACATGTAATTATTTTTCTAAAATAGCCAACCTTATTCATGAGTCCATGACTTCTCTTAAACGGTGAATTGTATTAAATAAATAAATAAATAAAAGCTAAAGAATACTCCTTATTTTTTGAAATATTTAAAAAATCATTATATATAAAAAAATAAAGATTAGAGAGTACACTACTTGATATTATAAGTTGCCAATCATATAATAAACTTTCTCATCATGCTAGCCTCGCAAATCTTAATGGAAATAATTTACTATATTGTAATTAAAATGTTTAGCTGTAAAAAAAAATCATCTAATAAACTTAACAAATAACTTCTTTTTTTAAATAAAGTTATTTTTACTAAAAAATTTGTCTAACTCAAATAGGGTTTTTCTAATGGGTCTTAATAGTCTTATTATTATCTCTGTTAAAAAGAAGAGAAGAACAGTATTGAATATTTTAATTTTTTTTGGATAACTAAAACAATTATTATTTTTTTTTAAAGCTAAATATTTTAATTACAATGTAGTAAGTCTCTACTAAGATTCGTTTAGACCCTCATTCCCTATGCCCTTGCCTTTTTAAAACATTTATTATAAAAATGACAATTTCCTCTATATCCGATACCCGATTTGAATGAAGGAATATTTTAGACCCAATTAAATATACGGATAATTGAGTTTAGAGATTTCCGGATACGGGAATGAGGACGGATCTAAGTACCTTAATATCTGATTAAATATATAATATATATTTATTTATATTAAAATCCCAAAGATAAATACACGTGGAATGTGAAAAATAATTTATTCATGAAATCAAATCATGATCATTCTTATTACTATTATACGGTAAATTATTTTTAATATTTATGATTTTTTAAAACAATTCATTTTACGAATTGGAATATGGCATTTGGGTAGGATATATATATCCGATCCTCTTTAAAATCCTATGTAATTATGATCAATTTCCATTATTTTCACTCTGCATGGAGTTAGGCATGTGGAAAAAAAAAAAAAAAAACAATGATTATTTTTGTTTAAAAGAATAAAAAATCTATTTAAAAAAAAAGAAAAAAAAAAAAAAAAGAATGAGATGGTGATGGTGCAGGCCTATAATAAGAAAATGGGGTTGAGAAACAGGGGAAGTCGTCACCCACAGAACAAATCTCAAAGAACTTCGGATACAAGGTTCCCGCGAGGAAAACTCGGACCAATCAAACCAAAACGACGCTCTCTCCTCGTCGTCGTCGTTGTTCCGGTGGCTGAGCAGCGCCGGTGGGGGTCGGGGTGGTGGTAGCGGCGGCGGTGGTGGTTGTTCTTGAGCCTACCCCGTTGGATTAAAAATGGAGGCGGCTTTGGGGCTGATGCGGAGGATTCCACCGAAGCACACGGAGACGGCTCTCTCTGCGCTGCTCGGCCTCTTGCCTCACTACTCCTCCGATCTTCTCTCTCAAGTCGATCAGCCTCTCCAGGTCTCCCAACTCTATTTTCGATTCTCTGTGTTTTTTCTCTATGGATTTTTGGACGACTTCCTTTTCTGGATTGTTTCAGATTTTGTATGTTCGATGCTTTTAGGGTGTGGCGTAGAGAGGTGTTTATCCCTAACTCGCGTTTTCTTTCTTTTTTTTTCCGCGAAAGTGTGGGAAAACGAAAGAAAATTTCAATTTTGAATTTTGAATTTTGAATTTGAGTGCGTATGTGAATAAGGAATGTGCTCCTCTTATGCTGATGTAGAAAACCTGAAAAAGGGAAAAATGAAAATCTAGATCTCACTTTGATTCACTATCCGAACATTGTTCTTGGTGAAGGCACTCGTATTAGACATGAAGATTCTGCCTCACCAATTAGATCAGGAGTGTATTATAAGCCCTGAAAATGATTGACAATGATTTTTATTTTATTTTTTTCCTTTTAGAAAATGCCTATGCGAGGGAGAGAATCATGGCATACTGGAAATATCACCTGAGTCGGAAATAGTTAACCTCAGAATCAGTGCTATACTCACTCTTTCCTATATGGACCCTTCATTTTTGTTGGCATGGCTGATAATAACATTCCCGACGACTTGATTAAAATAAATTGCTCTAACAAATAAGTATTGAATCCATTCGTTTCTGATGTTGTAGTTGTTTTTCCAATTATTATCATTTTTTTTTATACTTAAACAGGGCAAATATCAACAAAAACTGGCCAGGCCCCAGGGTATTAAGGGGGTATACAGAGGGCTCAACAAGAAAAGCAAAAAAAGTATAGAAAGTATATACCTACCACCCAACCATGAACCTAGAGAATACACAAAAGAAGCCTTATAATGGAGTGATTTCCCTCGTAAATTAGGCCTGCTCAAGTAGAGAGGGAATCAATGAAAAACTGTTTCATCCTACTAGATGAGAAACTCTCATTTTCAAAAATAATTATTTTTC
Organism: Tetrastigma voinierianum; assembly: GCA_016808115.1. Classification (NCBI taxonomy): domain Eukaryota; kingdom Viridiplantae; phylum Streptophyta; class Magnoliopsida; order Vitales; family Vitaceae; genus Tetrastigma; species Tetrastigma voinierianum. Next base: position 65,073 of record JAEQBH010009026.1, on the reverse strand, counting down.
TTTCCTTCTTACCATAAAAATAAAATAAAATTATGTTTCTTTCCTTCCAAATTGCCTAGAAAAGATTTGGGTGGCTGCCTTCCAAATTTTCTTTGCTTTCTTTCTAATAGGAAAGGTTGTCCATTCCAACATTAGGTCTTTTGCCAAGAGAGGGCAAGCCCATACCATTCCCGGTAAAGAAACGAGGGCTGCCCAAATATCCCACACAGCTGGACAGTGAATCAGGAGGAGGTGATCTAGATTCTCCTCAGCTTCTTGGCAAAGAGGACATCTACTTGCAAGTTGAAATCCCCTTTCTTGCAGTTGATCTATGGTTAACACCTTGCCCCACCAAACCTCCCAAGTGAATATGCTCACTTTGGGGGGGGGTTGGGGGTGCTCGCACAGCTGTTCCAAATGATGCCTATCCGGTAATGAACTGGAAATACCTCCTTCCAAAAAAAAAAGAGACTATGGCTTGCTGAGTGGAGTACTGCCCTTTCTTGTTCACCATCAGAAGATTTTATCCCTCTACCTTTGGTTTTACCTGCTGTTGTTAATCATTCTAATAAAACTCTAAATTTCTTCCACCTCTAGTCATTTGAAAGATCGTGAATCTCAGATTCCACCCATCTTCCCCCTCATGGAATCCCAGCTCCCAGTCTTTCCAATTATTTTTTTTTGCTTAGGAGTTTCTGCAATTTTATTTAAGTGGTATGCTCCAAATTTTCACAATCACTCCATTTTTTAAACAGGCGGAACTTAAGACAACCTACGGGGCTTAATCAATTTACAACTCATGAATTGAAGTTTTCATTTGGAACATGCCTTATACATCCAATAGTCTTTCTATTATTTTGTTCTAAACTGGCATAATTAGCAAGGGATATAGTGGTTTTCTGATTCACTAATTTACTTCCAAGCATGTTTGTGAAGGCTAATAATTTAAAATATCATTTGATCCACACCTTTTTCTCCAGAAAAGAAAGAAAAAAGAAATATAGAACAAACCTTTTCTTATGTATGTTCAGATAACATAGTCACAATAGCTTGGTTTGTCTATGTTTTAAAATTGGAAATATCACTTTTTCCTTTATCAGTTAGAGAATACCAGCCTTTTATAACTGGCGTCTATCTACTTTATTATATTTGGTGATAATATTCTTGTTTCCTAAATTAGCATCCTTTGGAAATAATCTTATAAGGTGACAAAATGATTTTCTTTTCATCTCTGTGCCATTGCTTCTTCACATTGACTAAGTGAATCTATGGAACTAAGGTTTTTAGTTTGAGGAAGCAGGTTTTATGTGATGTGGACAGTGGGAAGGAGTTCATACTGTGTGAATACAACAGAGATGCTGACTCTTACAGGTAAATGCTCAACAATTTGCTTTAAAAAAATTGTAGTTTAAGTGATAGCTATCTTCTTTGTCTATTTTATTCCAATGGAAATTATGAACCTATGAAGGGGCCATATTTCCCTTGTACACATATACTAACACAAAGCATAATCTCATTGCCACCTTCTAGTGTCTTAGTGGTTGTGGCCCGTGAATGGGAGATTTGGTACCAAGCTATTTCAAGATGAGTTCATGCAATAAAAGAAGCCTAGGAAATTCTTTTGCAAGCATCCCATAAATAGATGTTGCATGATGTGGGAAGGATGCCATCGTTTCTAAATTCAATGATCTCATTGTTAAAATTATTTTTTAGCTCCTTTTCACTCATAAAGGACACACACACATATATATATTTATTTATTAGCTCTCTAAATTCATGGGCTGGCCTATTTCCTGATATAGACCATTCTATTGTAAGAATCTTTTTGTGTATTCTCTAATTCCTGGTTTGGGGTTGGGGAGGTAAGTTGTTTTTTGTTTTTGCCTCTCTTTTATCTGTATAGGCCTCTTGGCTCACTTTGTATACCCCAGTACGGTTAGGAGGATGCCTTTTTAGCTCTCTTATTTGGTTGCCGTATATGTCTCCTTTCCATCCGATATATATTTTGATCGGTAAAAGCAATGTATTGATGAAAAAGACCGGGGTTCAGAGAGCCTTTTAGGCGCACTGAGAGACAGAGCAGGCAGCAAGCCTAGCGAAGGCGCAAAAAGACCTCTAGGTCCATGCAAACCCGAGCCCTTTCTACCCTCTCCCCATCAAGTCGAAGTCGATAAAAAATTTGTGTTATACACACTATACAAATTTGCCCCAATTTCTAAATTGCTCAGAATTTACTTTAATCTTTGTGAGAGAAAACCCCATTCTCGAACGCCACCCTATTTCTTTCACACCAAAAAGTCCAAAAGATACACAAGGGTGTTGCCATCTAGATTTTTTTTTGTGTTTTTTACTCACAAAAGCTCCTTGTCATGCTAGAAGGGTATGAAGAACCAAACGCGCAAAAACCCAACTATCAACAAAAAAAGGTCCCAAAGCATCCTGGCTTTGCTTTAATGGATCAGCAAATGCTCTATAGTCTCCTCTTCCTCCTCACACAAAAAGCATACATGGGCAAGAGCCCTTCCACGATGTTTAAGCTGATCCAACGTAAGCACTTTCCCCTAAGAGGCTTCCCAAGCAAAAGCCTATTTTTAGGTGCCTGATTGAGTTCCAAACTAAAAGATACGGGGAACTCTATAGTGGAAGTGATCTAACCCTTTGCATGATCTTCTTGAGGCATTTGTGCTTGATACCCTTTAAGCGACTTATCCTCACCAGGGGCTAAAATTCGGATTGTGAAGAGTTGCCAAGAATCTTTCCACCTCTTCTATCTCCATCGGCCCCAGAGACCCTTAGAAAGGTTGGACACTAGCCATATACTGTCCCGACCCACATGTTTTGCTACCACTGCTTCTTTGTGCACAACCAAGTTAACTAAGGGAGGGAAAGCCGGGACAGCGCTCCCTCTCCGCTGCCCGCATCTTTCTAGAAGAAGGTGACCCTTCTTCCATCACCTATGGTGAAGCTTGCATTTTGGAAAAAAAACCTGCCATTCTTTTCTAATTTCCTTCCATAGGCCGACACCAAAACCACCCCTAATGTCCCAAGTGTGCCAACCTCCTGGAGTTTCACCAAATTTACTATAGATAACCTTTCTCTAGAGGGAGTTCCTCTCATTCGCAAACCACCAGCTCCATTTGCATAATAGTGCTTTATTCAGTTTTGAGAAACTTCTCATTGAGGCCCCACTTTCTCTTCTGCGTGAGTAGCTGATTAACAAGGGTGTGGGTTCCTTCTGAGATTACTTTCCTCTCGTAGCTATCTTTTGGATTCTTTCCAATCTAGCACAAACTTTCTGGGGCATTCGGAAGAGAGATAAGTAATAAATTGGAAGGCTAGACAAAGTGCTACGCAATAGTGTTAACCTTCCACCTTTTGAAATATACTGCATCTTCCAAGATGCCAGTCTCTTTGAAACAACCTCTCTTAGGCTTGATCCCCAATTTATTGCCTTATGAGAGGCTTAGGAGGCTGATATGAAGTAGGGAGGGAACTTATTCCGCATCTGAGCTCTATTGCTAGATCCTCTACGTTTGCAACAAACCCTACTAGAATGATATCGCTCTTATTTAAATTAATTCTCAACCTTGACATTGCTTCAAACCATATCAAAGTTCAGCTCAAAAACTTCAGTTGATCTTTGTTGGCTTCACAAAATAGGAGTGTATCATCAGTGTAGAGAAGGTGTGAGATGACCAATTCCTCACCTCCCCTATCTGCAACCTTACAGCCAGAGATATAGTTACCTTCAATTTCACGGCAAACAATACGTTGAGCTTCCATGCTCTACAAGATAGGGAGGGGCAGGGACGCCTTGTCTCGGAACCATGAACTCCCAGAGAACTGGCCAGGAGTGCCATTGAGAGAAGCTAGAAAAAGAAGTTGTGGATATAACACCACTTTATCTAGTTGATCCACCGTCCGCAAAAGCCCATTATGTCCAATACTTGGTACACAAACTCCCAATTGATGTTGTAATATGCTTTCTTTTTATCTAGTTTGCAAATGAACCCACACTCTTTCCTTCTCAGGATTGAGTCTGCAATCTCATTGACAATCAAGATAGTGTCTAGAATCTGTCTCCCCTCTACAAAAGCAGTTTGAGGTTGGGAGATGACCTTGTCCATTATCCTCTTAATCCTGTTTGCTAAGACTTTTGTCAAAATCTTGTATAAGCCACCCAGTAGGCTAATAGGTCTTAGATCCTTAAAATCCTCCACATTTTGCTTCTTGGGAATTGTTAAGGATTAGTTTCCTAATCCATTTAGGAATATTTTCCTTCTTTCATTTTTCTCTTTTGATATTACAGTTAATTTCCAATTTTGTTTTGCTAACAACACCAGGCGGACCCAGCACTCGCGGACCTTGTCAGCAGGGCGTTCTCCTACGGATCTTCTCTCGCAGACCTTTTTCTGGCAACTTTTCAAGCATACTTTTTTGGTAGTTGACTTTTCCGACAGTCTACTTGCAGGCCCTCTTTCGATCACATCAACTTGCCATGAAGTCAATTCCGGCAACACATCTTATGGTCTTGTCTCACTCTAGTCACATCAACCCATTGTGTAGTCAATTCCAACGACATTTCTCTTTGTCATGCGGACCTTCTCCGGCGGCCCTTCTCCCACGGACCTTCTTTGAACCTTCTCCGACGAACCATCTCCGTCAGACCTTCTTTCGCGGACCTTATTCGACAGACCTTCTTCCGCGGACCTTATCCAACGGACCTTCTTCTGCAGACCTTCTCTTGCAGATCTTCTCCTGTGGACCTTCTCCCGTGGATCTTCTCTGGTAGACCTTTTCTTGCTGACCTTCTTCAGCAGACCTTCTCTCTTGGACCTTCTCTGACAAACTTTCTCCCGCGGACCATCTCCGATGGACCTTCTCCTGTAGACCATCTCCGATGGACCTTTCTCTTCTCCGAATATCTCAGAAGCGAATCTTCTCATGCGGATCTTCTCCTTAATGTATCTTTCTTAAGTGTCCAGGGCCTTCTCCCAGCCGGACCTTTTAAACTAGGCCCTTCCGCGGACCTTTTAAACGGTTTCTTCGACAACCCTTCTCCTGTGGCCCTTCTCCGACGGACCTTTTATGACGGACCTTCTCCCGCGAAACTTCTCCAACGGTTCTTCTCCTACGGATCTTTCTTCGTCGGATCTTTCTCCGACGGACTTTCTCCCGTAGTCTACTTGTAGGCCCTCTTTTGGTCGCATCAACTCGCCGTGCAATCAATTCCGGCGACTCATCTTACGGCCTTGTCTCACTCCGGTCATATCAACTCACTGTGTAGACAATTCCAGCGACTTTTCCAACGACCCCAGATCTACTCATCGGATTAAGTATATGTCTAACAAGCTTAGTGCATTAGGATTAAGTACATGTGTAACCCATTTGATTTATATGCTCCAGCTTGAGGGGGAGTGTTAAGGATTAGTTTCCTAATCCATTTAGGAATATTTTCCTTCTTTCCTTTTCTTTTTAGTCTCTTAATTAGACTCTAATTTTGTTTCCTTTCTTTGTTTAAGAATGAATATCAAAGAATTATTTTTCTCTTCATAGGAATCAAAACCAAGAAGGTAGCATTTAAGCTTTTGCTGATCTCTTGCATGAGACTTACATATTTTGATAAGGAATTCGCTTTCCATATGTTGGATTCTTGCACATTATGGAACTCTCAGAGTTACTGGGAACATCACATTCTGAAATTTGAAAAAAAGAAAAGAATCGATGTTCAGATTATGCCCTGAATACTCTAAACACTTACTTAAGGTAGCACATCTATAGAACTCCTAAGAGAGTTACTGGAACTTCACATTACAATTCTGAAAAAGAAAAAAAAAATCCAATCATTTGGGTCAGATACCTGAATATAGCTTTGCCAACTAAGTCAATATCATTGGTAAAAATTTTATCGTTTTTCATTTTATCTCTAGTGAAAATCAGACCCGCTTGTGTATCATATTATCCTTTCAAACTTTTGTGCATTAAGAATCTACCTTGGTCAATAGCCACATCCATCAACTGGAAGATGTTTACATATCTTCAGAGTTGAAACGAATCGAAGCTAATGAAGTCTTCTCAATTTACCGTGATCAGTGAGGTCACTACTTACCTCGTTACTTGAGGTTCATTCCTTTGTCATTTGAAATAAAAAATAATCTTTTTCCGGTTCCTTTTTGCATTCCTCTTATTCTCAAGAAATACAAAATTAGCATTTCATTAACCAATAAATTGGTATTATTATGAAGTGGCAGTTCTATAGTTTATATGTGGGAGAGAGCGAGAATGAAGGATTTGTTGCCTGCTTCTTGATAAAGAAAGGTAACATTTTCAATTTTGCCAGTCGATAAATGTTTGTACTGTATTTACTGATCCTTGATCATCCTTGTGAGAAAAGATGGATCAAAGGCAGCATATGGCAGAAGAGGTTATCTGCAGGAGGGATCTTGGGACGCTATACATGTTATAGAGGTAGAATCTCTCTGCCAGTTACTCCGATGGTGGAATCCAAGAATAATGAGGGGCTCAGTTTGTCTTACCCCTTTTATATTCTTGCTGAAAGTATTTTGTCATACATTTCTCTATCGTGATGCAACTCTAAATGTTTCATGTAGGTTGGCCCAGAGGAGGAAGGAATAACCCATTATTGTTTAAGCAATTGCTATTTATGCTGTCATTGACTACGAAATAATCAATCATGTCGGAGCATATTCAGTTTTGTCAGGTTCAAATCAGAGACAGATGTTTTCATTTTTTTAATTTTAGCGCCGAATTTTTACTTTTATGCTGATTCATGAATGTTTGAAACATTTCTTGGTAAAGATTGGAAGAAGCAGAACTAAAAATATTGAAAGATAAAAATCACATTGATCAACAATTGAATGATCCAATGGTGCATTCAAATGAAGGTTTACACAATTATCTTTAGAAGAAAAAAGAGACAGGTTCTGCAATTGATTTTATTTGTTCAAGTATGAATGAGCTCTATTTATAGGATGAGGTAGTTTTGGTGCCATGTACTTTTCCTACCTATTTCAAGCCCTTTAAGTAATTACACAGGACTTTTTGCTGCATATATCTAAGAATTTCAGATCTTTAATTATATTTGTCCCCTCGTTCTTGCTTTTTTTTTTTAGTGTTAAATGACCAATTCTCCTAAAAGCTCAAGCTTATAGGATTTGGATCTAATATGAATATTATGCCTTTAACACCCTCCCTCACGTGCAACCCCATGCACCTTGCATTGGAGAGTCAAACAAAAGCGAAATAGAGTCCTGCATGGACTTTAAGTGTAAATGAGAATAAATTGCGAATGGGTGAAAGCAGGGCTTGGGACCTCTTACCAAACCGGGCTACGATACCAAGTTAAGCTTGACCAACTCTTTTAAAGCACAAACATAGGATTTGGATACAATAACTGAATATCTTTTCTTTAACAATTAGAAAGACCTCTTTGTATTACATGAATTACTAACTAGATGATTGCAAATGCCCTTTTTTATCGTAATTTACATTAAGAAGGTTAATAATGGAGATGAAAATTTAGACTCAACTCTTTTGCCCAAGGCTGTTCTAGTTAAGTGATCAGTTGCATACTTTGGATTTTCAGATGTGTGTAACAAATTCAGTGAAGTCAAATTAGTTTACTTTTTTGCTTTGTATGATAACGATATATTATGTAGGCATTTGTTTCTGAAATTTGGCACTATCAGAGTGTGATCTTGGGCTGCTTTTGATGGATTAGGGAATGGGGCTACTGTCTACTTGCTTGCATGAATCATCTGTTCCTCTATATTAATCATGATGTGCAGCGCAAGTTTGTTTTACTATATATGCATAACAGATACAAGTGAAAATGGAAATTCCGTTCAACCATTTCGGAGAACACGTTAATTGTCAATATAATTATGAATGTATACGTGTAGTATCTGGAATCTTTTCCTGGATCTTATCCAAACTTGAACCAAATGGAGCAAAGAAAGATGTTATGAAGAATGGTATACTGCCTGCCCCAACATATTCTAGAACACTCATGGAACTGGCAACGACAGGCAATCAGCTCACTATTTAAGAAATTAAGGACCCTACTTGCTTGTAGTTTCACTACCCATTTTGGTGCCGTCCATACTTAATGGAACTTTTGTCAACAGAGTTGGTTCTTGAATGAAATCTGCTTTTCTTAATGGACTACGGTAAAGGCATGATATTCGCCAATGCCAGAAGCCAAAATCCTACCAAGCTTGAGCTTTTAGGAGAGTTGGTCGTTTAACGTTGTATCGGGCTGGTTTGACATAAAGATGCCGTTTAACATGGTATCAAGTGCGGTTTATTGAGAAGGTCTAGGTTTCGAGTCACATGCGAATTTATTCCTCTGTTTGTTGATTTAAAGTCCATGTAGGACTTTGTTTGGTTTGTTTATTTCTCGTGTGGGTATGGGATCGAGCGTGAGGAAGATGTTTGAAAGAGTCTACAAGTTTGAACTTGCATAAGAGTTGGTCGTTTAGCAGTTAAGTCAATCAGCATGATCGGATGTCTTTGTAAAGGAGTTAGACGTACACATGGTAATTCATCTTGAATTATTTATAATTTTCTTTGCGCTCTAAAGTAAGATGGACCGATTGAATACATACTCTCACCTGGCAAGTGTATTCTCAGTATGGATTGAACTCTAAGATTACACAAAAGAATGGTGACAAGTAAAGTCTGTCATTTTTGTACTGGAATCATGTAATATTTTTTAGATTAGCAAATTAATGGTTTTGATTTCCTCCCCGGTTTGTAGATGAGTATGGATCTGTGTCGGTGCTGATGGCCATCTTTGTAACATGGGAAGATGATAGAAGAGATGGAGAGTAAGCTAAGAAATCTTCAGGTGGTATATCGTTCTTTGTTCATCTTTTTCTTTTCCTTTTAGCCGTTACCCCTACGCACCTAAAATCATCGATCGAAAATATAGAAGAGCTCGCACACTGCCTGCATATAAAATGTGCAGGTTTACTTTGAGAAGACGAAAGGGTGGTTTGCACTTGCCCACCAGCTGAAGTTCTGCAAATGAGAATCCCAGACAGCTGATGATGATAAAATGAGAGACATATTATAAAACATCTGTTCTGAATCCAGTTTTTTTTTTATGTTTCTGGTATGGTATTTGCAGTCTATATTTGATTATAAATACTGATACTAACAATTCATTGTTCAAAATTTGGTTTGAACTGGACAGGTAGAGGTCATCTGTTGTTGTGGTTATGGTAAAAACAAAAAAAACAAATCTATCTGTATGTGCCAGTTTCTTTCACTGTTTTGGTTATTCCTGTCCTCATTCTTACACTATCTTTTGTGATTCAGGATATAATAGGTTATTTAAAAAAAAAAAATTACTAATATAGGTTGAAAATTAAAATAACGCCTAAATTGGTGAGTAATGTCGTAGTCATTAGCTGCGACGTTGAAATTTTTTAAGTTAATCTTTATGATTCTTAGTTATGGCAGTTTAGGAAATGTTTTTCAAATTACTGGGGAGGAGCGATTAGGTTAGATATTGTTTTTATTTTAGCATTTTAATAAGTTTTTTAAAAATATTTCAATATGTAAAAACAAATATATCTTATACTAGCTTGAAGATGTATTTCAAGTCATATGCCTTTTGTACTTATCATAGTCCTTTTATTTAAATCATAGAGATGGTTTTGGGCTTTTTCAACGTTTAGCCCAAAAGTAAATAAAAATTCCAAAAATACAAAAGGTTGGGGAAATATTTTTAAATATCGTGTGTTTTATACCATGTGAAAAGTGTAGTGTTTTAAAAATCAGTTCGAACCTATCGGATCGTCGACCCGATGACCTTTTTGATCTTAGTTCATCTGGTTCGACGAATGGACAGCTCTCTCAGTGGGTGAACCTTTTCATAGATTTAGTGTCAGTCGATTTTAAAGCATTTGAAAAGTGTCTTGAAAAAGCAACATAAAATTATGAAAATCTTAAATTTGAACTGAAAATGTCTTTTTAAAAAACACTTTTTAAAGTTTTATAAATTATAAATTTTAAATTGAAAATGTTTATTAAAGAGACCCTTTTTAAAGTTTCAAATATTTTGAATTCATACTGAAACAGTGAAAGTGTCTTTTAAATTGAGACATTCATAAGTTAAAATTTTTTGAATTAATTTTAAAAATATCTTTGGAAAAGACACGCACTTAACTTCTTTTGAAAAGACACACACTTTCCTTTTTTAAATCTTCATTCTACATAAAAAAAAAAAAGTCTTTAAAAAAAACTACACTAAAATTGAGATTATTTTTCAAACCATGCTTTTCTTTGTTTTAATTTTTGTACATTATTTACCTCAAAATTCCCATGTAGGCTTGGCATGGAAAGAAAGGTGGTAAAGTAAAGTAAAATTTAATCTTTCAACTCAATAACTTTTTTCTTTTCAGATATTTAATAACTTAAAGGAATGAAGTAAAGAGACGAAAAGCTGCAAAATCGTATGCTTCAAGTGTAAGGTATGTCTCAAAAGGAGTTAAAACTTTAGTAGGATTCTACCTTTTTAATGTTCAATTGTAAAAAGCTGATTCCGAACGAGCTTTACACTGTTATATTTTATTTTATTTCTTAAGATCTAAGTTTTCTCGGATGTAGAATTGAATTTAACCATGTAAAGTTCAAATCTCAAAAAATAAAATTGAATATAACTGATTATAATGCCATTCGCGTATACGAGCGAGTTTTTTACCTGGTGAACACGCGATTTTCAAAGACTAAGGCATAGAACTAAATCTTATAAAACTGGTTGCTTTGCGGGATAAGGTCTTGCGAATTTTCGTTGGTATGCCGGCTGCGTTGAATTTTTGGTTTGAATCATAGCTTTCAATCCCAATTAACATTTACTTTCATACGCTGATCGTGTCGCGTTGTTTGAGAAAGGACCTGAATGGATAACGTATTAAAATGTTCATTAAAAAAGCCAGTTCAACCGCTTACACGTTTTAGGGTTTTTAACTTAATTGTAACTTTTTTATCAAGATAGGCATGAGGGACTACAAAAGCCATAGTAAAGAATATTTTTTTTTTTTTTTTTATCAATAAAAAGCAAATTTATATAGATAACGAAAGAACCCTAGAGTACACGGGTCGTGAACAAAAGGAAACCAAAACACCGACAACAAAGAAAACAAAAAACCACCAATAAACTACCTACTCCCCAACTATGTAAAAAAGTCAATAACAGAATGTTTATTATCAACACTATACAAATTAGCCCAAATCCACAAATTGGATACAAAATTTACTTTAATTCTTTGGCGGAGGGACGCTGATATAAGCGCGGCTATTCACTTTCGTAGGAGATTAGGAAACGAGAAAAAAAATTCGAATGCGTATTGTAATGAGACATAGGGTCAAAAGTCAAGGACATTTAAGAGAACCTAGTCCGGTTCAACTTATTCATCTTGTCCTAAATGCCAAATGCGGCTTTGAAATTCGCGTCAGAATCGCTTTCAGTGATAAAGAGAGACTCAAAATTGGGACCAACCAAACTACCTCGAGGTTAAAAATTTATAAAGTTCAAAACTATTTTTTTTTCTTTTATAGCTTTCGAAAACAAATTAGTTATCCCCCACTGAGATAGATATTAGACCAAATGGGTTTGAATATATCAAAATCACCATAATGAGTATCAATATAATACACGTGGAGACCATTTGAGTCTAAAACGGATAATATCTATATGATTTGACCGAATCATTATAAATAATATCAAAACCAATCCCCCCGACCTTGATTTAGGGGCCTATTTTGATTGGGCCCGTAGTGGATATTTGTCCATTTGGCCATAAAGGGTGTTTGTCCGTTTGACTCCATAATCCCACAGGACACAATGAGAACGTTTTGTATAAATAGAAGGTGTTTATCACATCCTACATCGGATAAAAGAGAAATTGCTCGACACTATATAAGTATAAGCTCTTTTCAACCAAATAAACTCATTTTAAAGCCGTAAAGCCTATTCGAACCTAAAACAAACAATACCTACATGATTGAACCACGACATTACATATTTTCTCATAAACAGAATCTTATGGATTCAACAAAAGAAAAAAAAAACATAAGTTCACATCCTAACTCATATCAAAAAATAAAAATTTTAAAGACCAACAATAATCCAATCCCCTGGGATTTCCAAACCAGGTATAGCAACTAGCTCTTCCTGCCATATTTCAAGTTTCCAAGCTCCCACTGACCTACCTTACCCCCATCAATAAACCCTTGATAAAAGGCCGATTTCAATCACATCCCACATCCGATAAGGGAGAAACTTTTAACATTATATAGTATGAGGCTCCTCAACCTATTATCGTGTTTTCAAAGTGTAGTCATTTGGCTGAAAGCGAATAATATGCGTAGTCAGGCGGTCATTACGATGATATGGGGTAAATCACTTGATGTTGCATTTGCTTCCCATAAGAGATTGTTTTACATTCATTTGATCCTGAAATCATTATGGGACACCTTGAGGACGTTATTGTGCGTATGAGTATTTGTCGTATCCTTAATAGATAAAGGAGAAATTTCCTAACACTATATAAATATGAACTCTCAACCTAATAGATGCGTTTTAAAACCGTGAAAACCCCTTGTACCTAAAACAGACAATATCTACATGATTGGGCAAAGTCATTACATATCATCTCGTAAACAAAATCTTATGGATTCCACAGAAAGTTAAAGTTTTTTTAAGATAAAAAAAACAAAAAAAACCATAAGTTTACATCCTAACTCATCTCAGGAAATAAAAATTCTAAAGACCAACAACAGTAACTCATCCATCCAAATTTCACCAAACCAGGGTAGAGCTAAATAAATATTCTATTTATATTTTCAAGTTTCAGCACCACCCAAGCTTTCTCGAGAAAAAACAACATTCAACATTCATTTGAAGCTGAAACCTGCAGGCCGTGTGGTAGTATACTGTAGGTTTGAAACTCATTCTGGGAAAACATTCAAGCTTTGTGGCAGCAGCAACCGCACCTGCTGGTGCTGTACCTTAACATACCTTGCGCATGCAACAGCAACCTCGACCTCGACCTCCTCTTCTGTGTCACTATCATCATTTTCTACAACCACGATCGAGAACGAACCCATGAGGAACTAACTAACCCTTACGCTACGTTTACAACCCGGAAAGTACTAGAGAGGAAAATTTGAAGGAAAGAAAATTTTGAGGAAAATAAAAAATAAGCTTAAACTAAATGAGAAAATTAAAACACATTTTATTTTGTTTCTCTGTGTTATATAAGGACTAAGAAATTTAAAATTTTGAAGAATTATGATTATATTTGATTTTCTTTATATTTTGTAGTAAGCCATGTGTAATCGTTTTCGCTAGTATTTTTTTATTTTCCAACCGTACTTTTCGGGTTCCAAGCGAGCCTTAGCTCTTTCACAATGCTGTCTTCAACTAATAAATCTTGCATGCATGGAATAATAATGTTGGGGATGAATGTATGTCGGATTTACCTTCGTCCTTGTCAACATCGATACCATCATCGTCTTCATCGTCTAAACCTTCGCCACCGCCCATATTCAGCTTCTGAAAAAATAAAAAAAAGGACACAAGTTTTGTAAGTGTGTGTCCATGAGAAGATGCTGCTGCTATAATACATGCATCAATGGAAATTTTAAATGGCTCAAATATAGCACTTACAGAAAAATCGAAGTCACCAAAGTCCATATCCGTTCCAACTGGAAACCAAAAACATATCATGTCAAAAGGCAATCCAACGAGTATTTCAGACAGTAAAATGGCAACATCGTTCGACTATTTTAAGAGGGGATCGAGAATATATAACACACCTTTATTTTCTGGTTCTTCGTCACCAATTAGCCCATTTAGCCAAATAACTTTCCAGAAACACAGGCGATTTCCCCTCCTGCTTTAACAATCTACTCCACCATTTGTTCTCCGCTTTCTTCACAAGGTATCGAATGTTTCTTAAGCCTATACTCGCCTTGCTCTCCTGCGTACATTATATCGATTAGCCTCATGATTGTGACTCAAAAGAGAAAACTGGTATTATTATGGATGGGGGAACCCTACATTTACAACAACTTTGTCAAATAGATCGATGTCGATTTCATAGGGTATCTTATCAACTCCACTGGTCGCGGAGAAGAAGAATTTCCCCTCAGGCTCTAATTTAAGATTCACATCCTTGGCATCAGGTAAGTCAATTGTCATGTAGACGGTATCAGACCTCTGGGCCCATTTTATTGTCGGATGGCGGCTGAATAATCGAAAGTTACAAAAAGGTATTAGCAAAAAAAACTAAAAATAATAAATCAATAAACATAATAGATCAAGCAAACGAAAAATTATACTACACAACTGGTAGTTTCACTTTAGCATACCCACCCGGTAGAAACCACCACGACAATAACAAATTAATTCTATATATTTTATTCAAACTTATTTTATTTGTTTCTCTCTATAATAAAAGAACTAAGAAATTAAAAAATATGTGAAATTTTGATTTTCTTTTATATTTTCAAATATTCCATCAAAAATAATACATTTCTGTAGAGTTAAAAGTTATAAATTTACAGCTTTCTTCAACATTTTTTAACCATCATGCTCTAATACCGAAATCCAACACATAATTTTCAGGAATTACAGAGGCATTTAGAAAGATTACATGAAAACAAGCCAATGCTTAATACTTGCATTGAAAATGTAGAAAAGCAGCGAAAAGATGTCGAGTGAAGGGTCGACACAAAAACAATCACAAACTGTTGTTCCCAGCTACAATTCATCACATAAAAAGCACTATCATCTGTTCGGAATTCATTAGATCGATCTTGCAAACAATTGTGTTACTAACAAATTATATTCTATAAGGCTTCGTTTGGAACCGGGAAGTACTAAGGAAAGAAAATAATGAGGAAAAGTGTAAGGAAAAAGAATTTGAAGGAAAATATAAAATATATTTTAAATTAATAAATTAACTCTATATGTTTTATTGAGTCATTTATTTGTTTCTCTCCGTAATATAGAAATTTAGAAATTTAAAAATATATCATGAAATTTGGCGTTTTGATTATATTTGATTCTCTTTTATATTTTCTCCACCGTGGAACTAAACACGAGAAAATCATTTTCCTTCGCATTTTATTTTCCTTTCACTCATGGGACAGACAGAAATGCTATTCGGTTTTGAGATTAAAAGCCCTTATAGCTAGTTTAGCCCTGAGGCCCTGTTTCCTCCAAGAGAAAAATAAATACAAAAACATTCCAGGTATCCAAACAGCTATTTCAAAGCAAAGGCTGGATTAATCTTTAACTTTTTTCCCTTGTTCTTTTTCTTTTTCTTCTTATTATTATTGCTATTAGGAAAAATTATCTAAACAAAACATTCAGTAAATACATACATATGCCATCTCCAGAATAATCAGAAAGCAAAATAAGAAGCAAGCAAACAAACAGAAACCGAACTAAACCTAACCAAAACCTAAAACAGGTCATCCATGAGGACGACGAAAATGTAGCCTTAAAACGCCAGAGTACCGGGTATTTTCATGCTTTCCCTCACACTTTCCCGATGGCCAAACAGAGTCTAAAACCGAAACCGTACACTTTTTTCATTTTCTTCCCCCCAGAAAATACACACAGAACGCAGCAATGGAAACATATTCATGAGACTCCTACGGCCATCTTGCATCGACCCAGAAATAAATTCAACCAAAAAAGGACAAAAACAGAAAAACAACAACCACCCAGAGAAAATGAAAGAGAAAATTTACATTAAAAATCAAGAAACATCTACCCCATTAAGCGAAGTTCATAATAAAAATAGCAAGAAGCCCATTACATAAGAAAAACAAATACCTCATCTCGAAGACTTGAACGATTTTTGAAGCAAAGCAAAATGCTTCGGGTAGTCAGAAAGAAGATTAACAGAAAGCAAAATAAAGCAAAAGAGTCTTAAAGTTAGAGAAGAGGGATGAGTAGTTATGTATATATAGGGAAAATGGAGGGTTTCAAGTGTTTTACACTCTGCTTGTACTACCCAAAACATCCCCTTTCTAGATGCTTCTCCATCTCTCCTTTTCTCCTATTCTCCTCCTTTAAATCTAGAGCCGTTAATATGAGTTGAGTCGGATAATTGGCCGATGGATCGATGCTATCACTGAATTTTTGAAGTGTTAGTTGTAAATTTAATGTAGAATAAAAGCTGTCTTAGATTGGCCACCGTTTTGACACGTGGGTTTTGTGCGGTTAAGGCTGGGTTAGATTGATTTGATCTATTTTATTAATTTTTTGTAATGCGCCCAGTTTAGTGTTGAAGTTGAATTTTAAGGATTAAATACATAAATTTGATATTTATTTATCTGTCTTTTGTAACATAGAGTTTTAAAAATAATAATAATTATAATATATGATTAATATATTAAAAACTTTCTTTGTTTTAATTATTTTATTTTTAATTTCTAAATGTATATTTTTAAAATAATTTATATGATAATTTAATATTTAAAAAATTTACGGAAAACATTTGAATTAAATAAATTACAGTTTTAATATTAAATATATTTTTATTTATCTCATTAATCATATTTTAAATATTTACAATTTGATTTTGTATTTATTCTTTAAATTTTATTAAATCATATATGTTTTTTTTATAAAAATGAAATTGTAATAGTTTATAAATTAAATTAAATTTAATAAGCCCCAAATTATCGGTATATTTTAAATAATTTTATTTGCCCAGAAAACTAAATTAATTAATAACAAAATAATGTTATTTTAAAATAATTAACGAAAATATATACTATTGCCTAATATGAGTATATCTTTTAACAAGATGAATTTTTAAGCAAATAGAATATTTCATTATTATAAGATTGAAATGCATTTTTGGAAAAATATATATTTTTATTTCAAACATAAATGAAATTTATGTTATTAACATTCTAAATTAATTAATAGATGATGATAAATCGACCTTCATCAAGGATATACATATTTCTAATGTGGAATCACATGTTATTATTAGATATAAGCAATGAACAAAATTTTGGTTTTTTTGGCCGAAATATCGGTTATCGACAGACCCCGAAACGATATTGCCAACCAATAGTCGGTTGGCCAAAAAATCGGAGAAAAATAAGAAAAATCGCTGAAATATAGGCAAAATATTGAAAATTCCCGATATTTCGGTGAAATTTCGAGACTATATCTCACGTGTGCATGTGTTGGAATTTTTTGAAAAATATCGGTAAAATATCAATGAATATCGGAGATATGTCGGTAAAATATCAAAGATATATCAGTAAAATATCGGAAATATGGAGATTCTATAAATTCTATAAATACCCTTAAAATCATACAATTTCTTTACAAATCTCTTATCTGTATCCATTTCGAATTTATTTACTCAAATTATTTTTTTAACAGTTGTCCTGATATTTTGAAGATCTTTGTTGCGGTATGTTAATGTCTTGGTGCAAAAGATGAGATCCCTTCATCAAATAATCATAATGGAGCATTGGTCTTACGTTTTGGTTTAAATTATTGTAATGTAATTTTCCGATAAATTATAATGAATATTATGTTGATAAGTGTATATATTTACTTTATATATGCTTTTTATAGTTGACAAAGTATTTTACTATGAATTTTAAGTATTTTGTTAATTTTCACTTTACCGATATTTTTGTCAAAATGTTCGCGATATTTACGATATATCGTAATCTGTAATATTTTATTATTTAGATATAAGGAGGATGATCACCTTTTCCTTTGTAAAATTGAAGCGCCTTAGTTTGTTTGATGCTTTAGATTGTTTTTTACTCGAGATGTATTATTAAGTTGTTAATTTATTGTTTTGGTAATATTTAGTTAGCTAGTTTGGTAATAATAATAATAAATATATTATAAATGAAACATTTGATGTGGTGAATAACCACAGTCACATTTTATAGTTAATGTGACTTGATTTATTAAGGAACTTTTGGTATTTTGATGTTCTTTAATCTCATTCACTCATCTTAGGAATTGACCGCTGGAAAGATATCATTCAGGAAACTATTAAAAATTTAATTGCCCTTGTAAAAAGCATCCAATGAGAAAATTCCTTCTTCTCTTTTCTCTCTCCATCTCTCTCTTTCTCCTTTTCAATTTTCTTATTCATTCTTCTCATTTGATACATAAACAAAGAGAATAAAATACTCAAATTAAAATTTTCATTTTATAATATTATTCATAGCATGTTATCAGCACGAGCTAGATCTCTAGATAATTTCATAACCCTAGCTTGAGTTGTTAGATTTTCCATATCTACCATGAATTATATTTGGTTTTTGATTGTAAACGAATTTATCACTCTTGTTGTCAAAATCCATCCACATATAGGTGTGAGTTTGGCATGAAAACTAAATAATTGTAATAAATGAATGCTTGAAACAAAGATTTATAATTCTGGCGTACTGGCCCATATGTTTTTAATGAGATGGGAGTATGAACCACGGGGTAAAAGAATGTGACGGCACTAAAAGCAGGTGTCGTTGACCTGAATCCGGCGCTGTGGAAATCATTAATAAAGTAAAACAGGGAGGGGACCATCTATTGAGTAAGACCCGATAGGACACATTCATACAGCACAGTACCATATTTTATGCCTTTACGGGGTTGTTTCTGGTGTATTTAAATTACAAGTGCACAAAAATTGGTTCATATTTTAGAGGGGGAATTTACAAATATGAGTAAGGTCGACTTGGCCATTTCTTACCGCCTCTACACACACCCACTGTCTCAATCACGTCTTATCCACGGTGCACCTCGTTGCTGAAATAAATATATATTCCTAAACGGGGTGAGCAATGCCCGGTAATTTGGGATTTACGTTCCCTCTTTAGATTACTCGCTAAGTCTTTAAAATGTTATTGCGCGGTAATTCAAATTCCGTTCCATAAGGTCCATGTTAATATACTAAGCATCATATTAGCTTAAAATTAACACATATTGATGTCGTTTCAATAACTTTTAAAATTCCAGCTCATAGGCTAATATGATCGACCATTCAAAAATGTGGTGCCTGAGTGATCGTCGGCGTGTACCATTAAAACCGGCGATAGCGGTATCGCCTGAGCCACCTGAAGCGATTACGTGGGCGTCGAAAATACTATAGGGATTTCTTCACTCGGTCCAAATCTTTTGGGCAGGGAGACAAACCATACGAGGGCATAACAAATCCCATCCGTTCAAATGACATAGCGAAGGTAAAAACAAGTAGAGAAAAAAAACCCACTAGGGTTTGTTCGAAACTCTTGGCGGTGGTGCCCTGGCGTGTACTTGGTGGAGTGGCTTTTAGCTTCACTAGTGGATTTATTTGGGACAGTCGTAGGAAGTCTGGGAGAAGTGGAGGCTTTTCTCTCTAAAAATCTTATCTTTTCTCTCTTTGCCGGTTGATTGTTTTTCTCTCTCTTGTTTATCTGACCAGGGTTGAGTTATCTGGAGTTAAATTAGGAGAAAGATATATCAATCCTTACGTGTCCAATACAAAGTGTTTCATTGGGATCTGTGTAATCAACATCATCTAACTTGGTTTTAATCCATAGTTGCGTTTGTCCGCTCTTTATGTTGAGTGTCGTTGACCAGTTCTGTCAATCAGACCACATCAGTGATATCTTGGGTGAGCACGCTCGTAAATGCCGAGTGTCGCTTTCCGCCTGTGCGCCGGCGACGAAATTCAGCTATCGCAGGTCCGGCGAAATTGGCGTATTGCGTTGATTTCAGCGGGCGAATTCAGCGGTGAAGTCGTTTGTCGTCAAGGTCTGAAAAATTTTCCCAGTTTTACGACGTTTACCGTGCCGAAAAATTACGATTTCTGGGGTTTCACATTCTCCGCAAGAATTTGTCAAATTCCCGCGCGCATCACGCCATCCAGCCATGTGCATATGCAACCTGTCACGTTTGGCGCCCCGACGCACCGGTCTGCAATCTGGCTCAATCCGTAGGTCGTCCGCTTCATCCATGTCATGAATGACATCCATATCTTTAGGCCGCGCGTCACCCCAACACCCATTTACAGTTTCCAGTAGGTATCCGTCCTCAGTCTCCGACTCCTATCACTAAATTCACAGTCTACGTGATAACCATGGCCAGTGTGTTTTCATCTCGAGTCACTCGGGCTCTGTCACTCATCTCTAAGTTTCGTGATAACATGGTGTGTGTTTTTCTCTCTCGAGGCAACGAACTTTTAGGCCTCCCATTGAGCCTCTTGCATCCTGCAGTTTCGGATCATATAGGTCTCTTACACCCACCACAGGGAATTTCGGGACCGCTCCACAGTTATCTTACACAGGTGTTGGATAACCAAGTTTCCACCCACCATTAGGATATCTCACGGTCTCTCTTACACATTTGGCAGGGATTGCTCCTGGGTCCTCTTACACCCCCTTGGGACCTTCGGATACTACCATGATCTCAGCTCACCTAACTCTAGGCTTCTCACCTTAGCCAGAGTTAACGACCCCCTTGTTGCTTGACACACATTAATTACTCTTCATTTACGATTAAGTATGGGTGTAGTGGACGTGAGTCTGAAGGACAAACTCAGCACGCCACCAAGAGTGGGTGAGTGATACATACCGTGCACCCTGCCGAGGCTAGGCTGCGTGTCACCGTGCACGTGCACAAGAACTCGATTAGATCCTCCACACGGGGATCACATGAGCAGTCCGAGGATCTCTAACCTGCAATCGACCTATCAGGGATCAACTCACCATATATACCTGCCCCCTACATCCTAGGGAAGAACATCTACACATGGCCTCTCTAAAGGGCTCAACCTCAAGCCCCGAATCACACACGTCACCTGAGGCGTTGATTCTAGCGCTCACTCACAGTCGACAAGTCTGAGGAGTAGAAATGCCTGCATGTTGAACATGCCTTGTGCTGGGCGCGATTGCCTTAAGGACCTCTGCCTCTAGGACAATCTCGCCTCTGCGCACGGGTGGCGGCAATGGTGACCTCCGTCATCACTCAGGCCCGAGCTGAGACTCTCTCGGCTGCCAGATCACGTAGTGACCGGGCTCAGCTGTACGGCTTGCATGTGAGCCGTCTGAAGTGCTGGGTGTTGATTGGCCTGCTGGGCTGATCTTTGGTTCCACCTGGCCCCATAAGTAAGGGGTGGAGGAACCAAGCTGTGATCTCTCTTGTCTGTGAGCCCAGGATGTGTCTTGATACAGTGCTGGGATCACCTGTCTGCAGGCGATCCCCCTGGCTATGTCAGAGCTGCGGTAATGGTAGCTACCGTTTACCGTCACGATTGGCAACCCCTAACCCGTCTCGATGACGTGGAATTGGGATGAGGTGTCCATGACTTTGAGTTCCCTACCTACCACCGCTCCGTGGTGTCGTCCCGAAAGTATCGGAGTTATCCGGCGAAATCTTCCATCATCTGCCCTGTAGGCCAATCTGTCCCATCTGGCAGTGCACGATAACTATGTGCAATGCGGATATCATGCGAAGCAAGTCTTAGCTGCGCCAGGGTTGGAAGAAGGCGGAATCTTCAGCCTCATTAGTACTTAGCGCCCCTGTCTTGGATGCCTCGCGCAACATACCACTCTCCCTCTGTGGTCATAATTAGATCCACACGACCTAGAGTTCATCTGTACTCTCTAACTTCATTGGAGACGATATTCTTCTAAGCAGTGGAGGTGTAGGTTTTGACCGCTATGTGGCTCTGCTATTGCTTTGTACCATGAGATAAGCTGGCGTTTGTAATCCCTAAAGGCCCTCTACAACAGAGGCCTCAGCTGATTAAAGCTTCGGAGTGATTTGCTGACCTTTACCATTAATATATGCAGGGTGGCCCCTGCGTCTGCCCTCGACTAACCATCTACACACCTTCCATCAGGAAAATTAAGCGAGATTCAGGTTTGTTCATGATGTACCTCCCGAAGGGTGTAAATCTGACCCAGAGACACTATTCACACACAGAAAAATCATTTTCATACCAAGTCTTGTGCATTTACAGTATTGAACAAACGTTCCATATATTAGATCACACACAAAGAAGGTGTTTTTCCAGTACTGTACTTTTTAAACATATGACGGTCTTATGAGCAGTGACCCAAGCAGTGATAATAAATAGTGCAGGTCAAAGCGGGTTGCCCTCACGGGTATAGTCTTTTCCAGGGATCCAGTCGGCGTGCTGGCACCAGTACCTTGCGGTGTGGTATTTGGCACGACAATTTTGATAAATGTGCGTGCATGATGGCGTCTTGTTTATTTCCTTTACCAGCATCTGACCAAGCCAGGTCATGATACCAAATGTGCCCTACTTGACCTAGGCAGGTGGTGATGACCTAAAGTCCAGTCACTACCGGTAGGCAGTGGGCCTCCAGCGGATCGCGACTTCGTCTCTACTACTTGAGCCCAGACTGGTGGCGGGCTTTACCTCTTCCAGTTGCGTACTCACCTGGATGATGAAGCAGATTAGTGACATCAATCCGTAATCAAGGCCTCACGCACCACCAACCAAGGCTGACGATTGAGCCCACATTGGCCCTCTCACTGCGACGCCAGCACCGAGTGGCCTGCGAGCACATCATGGGCGGGCCGGTCGTGGCCTTCGCCGGGAATTTTCTCTTGTGCGGAGGAGGAGAGGGCCTTAGGCGGGGCAGTGGTGGGCTGCCAGGCCGGGAGGATGCTGCCCGAGCCCAGGCGGACGGGTTGTGGGGGGAGGGGCTGCTCAGCGAGTCAGCGGGCCTCCGCCGATCTCCTCTTTGTGCTGGCCATCACTTTCTGCTGTGGTTCAGCCCAGGCCGGGTCTCACCCCATCAGCTGGGTGTGTGAGAAAGATGGGGTGCGACCACAGAGATGATGACTACTACTGGCGCTCCTATTCCCTTGGCGCAGCTTTGCAAAGCTGGTGTTAACACCCCTCAAAGATTGAGCGGTGCGAGCCTCAAAGCTAAGTCGCGACCTCGAACTTTATCCAGCCCCGAGTCGCGACATGAAATTCATGTCCTGCGTAAGTAACTCAGTCCCAGCCTCAGCCATGTCACGACCTCAAATTTGGGGTGTTGCCCATGGCACGGACCAATAATCCGGAATTTGGCGCTCCGCCCTACCTTAGCGCCTTGCCACACGTATCACGACTTCAAGGCAGTCGTGACTGATCTTCGAAATTGGCGTAGTATTCATTTCTATACCCTTCTAATTTTTTTCAATTCTTTCAGGTAGCTTTCCAACCTCGAGATGCGGTAGCCTAAACATTAACAGCTAAATAAAGTCTCACAAATATAGAGTTTAATTGCAAACTCTTTTTCTTATTACTTGAATCATTTCATTTCTGAAGCTTATAATCATTCATATGTTTAAATTGGTATATATATCTCTATCACCATATATCTCTTTTTTTTAAATATCACCAGGTGCCATTCTTTCCTTTCTCTAAGATCATAATTGGCTAAACGATATGTATATAAATTCTGAGTTCTCAGGTTTAATTTTAACTCTTATAGCTAATGAAAGACTGGAATGTCTTCATAATTTTCTGAAGACACACAGGCTGCTAGGAACAGTGGAGAGTTAGGCCACTGGAAGCTCGGGCTTGGGCTTGGGCCATTTCAGCTAGGCTTGAGCTTGGCAAATAAACTGAACAATAAGCAGGCTTCAAATTGACCATTGTTTCGCCTTGAGCGACGAGTTTCTTTCCAGGCCGGCTAAAGGGCTGGCTTGACTACTGTGTGCTTGAAGCGTCATTAGCATTTTTTATTTGCAAATTAGCACCTCAGTTATAAAAACGTGGCGATCAGTTTTCTAATATCTGGAAAAAAACTACCAAAACTACAGTGACTCATTTGTCTCAACCGATTCCACTCTCCCCATCGTCGTCCCAGGATAGCGGACCTCGATTGAATTCTTGAAATACTGTATCTACCCAAAAATTAGTGCGACTTCCTCTCTCCCCAGACACGACGGCGCCGTCGAGCTGCATCTTGACCCAAATAGATGCCTCTCTGCCTCCAGACGCGACCGGCGTCGGCGCGTCTCAGCCTTTCTCCATTTACCCCACCTTTACCACACCCCACGACGTGGCTAACGCTCATCACGATTTTCTGGCTCCATTTTAGTAGGAATCTACGCTAAATACAATCATTCAAGGTATTCTCTTTCTGATTTAATCATTTAATTGATAACAATGCCTTTCTACGAATTAAATCTTAGTTGAAGCTTGTTTTAACAAGAAGCCTTAAACAAAGGAAATGTCGAGCTGATACCACACACGTAGAGATTACACGGGCATTGAGAGGTTTCGGGGCAGGGTTGTCCATACGGTGTGTATAAGTCGGTTCGATTCCGAAACGGGGTTTGGTTGTGGTTGTGGAAGTTCGGCGGCCAGGACTGCCAGAGTGAGCTTGGGCGTGCGAGATTAGGTTGAAGACCTTCTCTCCTAGCAAAGCCTCATATGGTGTTTAGAAACGCTGTGTGTTTAGAAGCATGTTTTTGTTACATGGGACATTATGGATTTTTAACAAATTTATTTCCATACGGGTTTGTATCTTTGAAATCAAGGGTGGATTTCTGTATCACGGGTATATGAATCATAATCAGGATTTGATGGATAAATTTCAATTATCGATCCACCACGATAATTAAAAGAAGAATAAAATAAAATTGAGGGGAAAGATTAAAGAACACTGCATTCTGATAATCTGAGAGAAAAGCCGGCATGTGTGGCAGGAAACATCAAAAGCGAAGGGGTATAAATCTCTGCAATTCACATTAAGAATCATCACTTGGTTAATGAGAAAATCTTCAATAACGAAACCATAAAATCTTCAATTTCAACTATGATCTTTTCCAATTTAGAAGAGATGAATATTTGTCTTCAAAATAATTTAATGAGATTACTTCTTATGTATATGTAAGATTTATGTTGCTTTTGCATTTTGAAATATAGTTTATATGGATTATTTTTTTGTCAAGCTATTCTGAATTCAACAAAAGCTTAATATTGTGATCGATATGGAAGATGTGGATAAAACTGTGAGAAATGAAATGGGTATAGATGCAGCGGAAGCGAGGCAAGCGGGAGGAAGAGATTAGTAGTTTGGAAGGAATTTGAAATCATAACAAACAATGGCGACATGAAGCAAGATGGATCACTTGCAAACATAAATGCTTTTGCCTATAAGAAGGAAATTTTCTCGGCTTTGCGCTCATCTTAAAGGCATCTAAAACTTTGCACACCTCGTAAAAGCTACTTTGGTTGGCAGCATGGCGGGATAAAAGGATTCGAAAGCAGGGTTGTTGTCTTTCCAGAGTATTGGTGGTGAAATGCTATCGTATTTCTTGTATGAGTAAAGGAAAGTAAGAGAGGAACTTGTAGATGTTTGTTGTCACGAATATCGCACCCCAGGATGGTAGAGCCACGAGTTCTTCACTAAATTTTGTAGAAGTCTTAACCCCGAGCATGACGATTAAAGAAGAGCAAACTTTGAAGCAGATTGCATGAAGATGTATATATGCGAGAAGGAAGAGTTTGAAGTTGGCATTAGCGGGCATTAATAAAATCAACTTAACCGATTTATGGACTTCATCAGTCCATAGAGAGATGCCATATTGCCTCCGCAGGGACATTTTTAAGTTGAGAATGGAAGTTGTAGAAAGAATCACGAATTTTTGTCCCTTCGGAACCTCTCCTCACCTTTACAGAAGCACGACTGTAGTGTATCAGTGAGTGTTTACGATTGTTTGGGGGAATTGAAGATAAAATTTCCACCATTGCTAGGAATAATGCTTCTTCAAATGATCTGGCTGTGCAAGAGTATTTGAAGAGAATTTTGAGGCGAGAAAGAAAAGCTTCACTTTGGTGGTAAATATTTCATATCGATCTTGTGCTCATATTCTACAAACTTGATGGTCCAAGATATGGGTTAACAAATGCGAGATGTGATTGAGAATATTCGAGAAAGTGTTTAAGTATTTGAGATTGTCCTTCAGAACTTTCAATTTCGTAGAGCTGTCAAAAAGCTTTAAAGCTTCCATCTACCTCTAACGATTGTGAGTATGCCTATAGTGGAACTCAACATATGCCATGCTAGAGTGTGCAACTTGAGAAACGGTCGGTTTTTTCACGGTACAAGGAAAGGGACTACAAGCATAAATGGTTGCCATCCGATGAGGATTGGAAAAGGCTGCGAGGTTTTTCTAAATTTTGGAGGTTATTAATGAAGTGTTACAAAAGGTGTTCTTGGGAAAAAAATATCACCCTTGTGTGTTTGTTTCCTTCGTCAAATATGGAAAGTGAGGAAGATGTTGAATGACATGTCTCACGATAATAGAGGATTTTGGCGACGTGCTCTAAAGATGAAGGAAAAGGGTTGACAAGTATTGGGGAGAGAATGTACTAACTTGGTGATGGCAATTGGGCGGTCTTGGATCTCGGTATAAAAAATGGCTCATTCTCTCTACTCTTCAAAAATTTATCCCGACCAAATTTTCGAGGCATATAGATGATACCGTGAGGTGCACTTTGAATTTCTTTACAAGGAATATCTATACGTAGATAGCTAAATAAATAGTAGCATGAAGCGATTGCCATGTAGTTCTGCGCCCCTCTCAGCAAAAAAACAAAGAACATATGATTTTGATGAGTGGGTTATAACCCAATACGATATCATTTCTCACAGGAACAAGAGTGAGATAGACATGTATTTAGATGAAGGAGTTTTATAAGCTTTGATAATGAGAATATGAGGATTTTGATGCTTTGAATTGGTGGAAGGCCCCAATAGTCTAAGAATTTCGACACTTATCAAAGATGGCTCGAGACATATTATCCATTCCTATTACTATAGTTGCTTCAGAATCTGCCTTTAGTGCTGGAGGTAGAGTACTTGACCAATATCGAAGTTCTTTAAAGCTGGGGGCTATTGACTTTGATTTGTATGGGAGATTGGATTCGAAGACGAGTTTGGGGTTGAGTTGGCATCGATGTAAGTACTTTTTATGACTTTATATATGTTTATATATATAGTTTTGTATTTCTTGTTTTACATGAAGCTTGATCTTGCTTCTTGTTTTATTTAAAGGTTGAGAATGAGTTTATGCAAGAAGGTTAGAGATGGACACTTAATTTGGGAACATATAGTTGCAATGTGTAAGTGTTCCATTCTTTTGGGTTTAACATTTTCATATTAGTTAGTTTACTTTTTTTTTTTTTGTATTAACTATTTTTGCTTATTATTTAATTCTGAGTTGGTGATAGTTTATACTAAAAGAGATATATGACTTAGAAAAATTACAAAGCAAAAACCCTAACTTCTTAGTTTTGATTTATTTTGCTTCTTTTTTGTCGCGACTTAGACAGTTGTTTTTGCCCTCTTTTGTCAGCTGACTTAAACGGTGTCTTGATTTCTTGTATATGTAGATTGACTTAGACAATTGTTTGTCTTTTGAGTTTAATATTTACTCATTGAGATGGAATTAAGTTTTTTAATGATGTATGTTTGGAAGGAGTGTTTGTTTGTGATCGGTAGTAGAGTGTTCTGTACGGTGATTACATCTTGCACGATGATTATAGGCAGCAACATGTATTATTACGTGATGCATCGATTGATTACAAGATGTAAGCATAATCTTATTGCAGTAATATTATAAGCATAATCTTGGCAGAATAAATAATAACAGGTTCACACAATCCTCATACAGGACATCAAAGGTGTGCACCATCACAGGTCGTACTCATAATGAGAATTACAAAGGTTTGTGAGAAAATACTAACTTAAATTTACACTGATCAATAGGGTACATATTTGTGAGCCAACAATAAAGGACTTACTGTAGATCGGCCGTGACATGGTACCATGGCATGGAATTGGAATTGAAAGTTTAAACAACAATTGCACTGCTTTATTAATGTAACAAAAGTTCTCCCAGTTTAAACAACAATTGCACTACTTTATTAATGTAACAAAAGTTCTCCCACTTCCCAGGTTCAAGTCCCTGCCACCAGCTTTTAATTTTTCCTTTTTTCCCCTCTCTTCCACCGAAAATTTTCCAAAACAGCCATTGTAGGCACTGCACTCGTAGATTCTAAGATCCACGCTGGGCCATTCGCCTTGTAATCCTCCGATTCTTGCTGCAATAATATTGCCCACTTCATCGTGAACAACAAAGCCACACCCTATCATATTTTTGGCTAGGAAGAGGGTGGCGTCCACGTTGCATTTAAGACACCCTGCTGGTGGTGGGATCCATCTTCTGGAAGAGGTAGCCGAGGGGCCCTTTTGGGTGTCGCTTAATCCACTTGGTCCTATATCGCCACTCGTGCCACAACTCAAGGCTGAAGCGAACATGTTGATTCTGGTGCTCCATGGTGCCAATTTATGAGGTTAATTTCATTCCACAAGAGGCCACACCCATCAAACTCCAAAATTCTCACCAAGTACAATGCTTCGACTTCAGAGATCACATTAGCCATCAATTAAGCTTCACACCCATGCACAATCCTATAACCGGCAAATTCGTTGTAATAACCGTATCCGCTTGCATTTTAAGGGTATTGGTTCATCGTCAAGATTACTTTAGGATGTGTTTCATTTACTACATTTGTTACTTAACACAAATGTAAAGTCAGCATCAAGTAGCATGGTTGAAAGTCAATAAAGGGTCATCTTAGTATTTATCGTTTCCAATTATCGCACGTGAATGCGTGCAATAAAAGATTTTCTTTTTCTCGAGTCACACAATAAGAATATCACGCTGCTTCAAGATAATTGGCGTAGCTAGACTACAAAGTGCCAGACAGCAGATTGTTCTGCGTGGTACTAGAGAGCATTTCGTTACTCGATTCATTAGCGAATTCTCAGTCGAGCATGTGGGAAATAGATTTTATATGGGAAACTTATTACGACCGACAAACATTAACACTAATTAGATCGCGTGATATTTTCACCAAAGTACGTAGCAGATTTTTATCTTCTATGAGAAAAGGTCCTATAAGTAGGGGTGTAAACGAGTCGAGCCGAGCCGAGCTTTGAACATTTGAGCCTGGGCTTGTTTATTTTAAGTCGAGCTCGAGCCCGAGCCCAGCCTCCGGGGCCAAGCTTTTGCCTGCTTGTCAGCTCGAGCTCTGTTCCCAGCCCAAGCTTATGCGAGTTTTTTTTGATCAAATAATATTGGTCGACCTTTTTTTTTTTTAACTTACCAAGCATAAAAAAAATTGGAGATGATAATCTCACTATTATGTAACCATTAAAATATGGGGATAAGCGTATATAACCGAGAAATTACCCTTCTTTGCTTGAGGAAAATAAGCTACAAGAGAAAAAATGAGAGAAAAGGAGAGAAGGGCGCTATCAGAGGTGTTTGACAGTTAGGTATCCTTATAGGACCTTTTCTCATAGAAGATAAAAATTTGCTACGTGCTTTGGTGAAAATATTCGCAATCTAATTTAATCATTTGAAATAAGCTTTGACAAGCTAGGATCCCATAGGATTTTTCCCATATAAAATGAAAATCAGTTTCACATGCTTCATTTGAGAATTCATAATGGATCGTGTGGCAAGAATGTCTCCAAAGTTGCCACACCCTTAACCAAGAGGAGAACTTAATCCTAATATCCCAACACTTCAATAATCTAACTATATGAGTTGAGTTAATGCTGTGAGCAATGGGATATTCTTATTGTGCTTGATCGAAAAAAGTCTTTTATTTGCCTCAAGATTCCATGCACTGAGATTTGGGCCAATAAATTACAGGATGACCACTTATCGACTTTCAACCATCTATATATCTCTACTAGCCTTACCCAACCCGCATTCAGGTTAAGTAACAAGTAGTAAAATAAGAACATCTCAGCAAGGCGTGATTAGTACCCAAAAAGCATTTTGAAATCATTTAAGATAGGTTTTGAGTGCTTTTTGCGTACTAATCATATTAATTAAGCCGATCGGATACGTGCGCTCGATTAATACCCCGATTTTGTTTCGAGGCTGTTTTTGATAGTTTCAGGCTTGGAACTCAACCATCATGCCATCAAGCTTCAACGTGAATCGTGATGTTTTGGCGCTGAGTTCAGAGTGTGGATTCTCTACGATTTCATCACGGATGAAGAAATTTCTGCCGGAAATGAAGAAATGCAGTTGAATCGATGCGTGATGCAATGCAGAGATCAAATTTTATACGGCATATTGTATTTCAAGGCGGATTACAAATTTAATGGTAGCGAAAATTTCGCAATCCTAGAGAAATTTCGCTATGGCCAAATTTTCGCTATCATAGCGAAAATTACCGTGCATAGCGAAATTCAAATTTTCACTATGCCTGCAATTTTCACTATGATAGCGAAATTCACTGTGCATAATGGGCAATTGTCGCCTCCGTTTGCGGATCCAAACGACCCCGCTTTGTAATTCCCATTTTGTCCCCAATGTAATCATATATTATTTTGGCATATTTTGGTATTTCACACATCTTGTAAGGCTATATAAGCCACCTTATGGCATTTTGTAACCCTAACTTTTGCTATTTAACCCAATTTAACTTTCATTTTGGGTTACGCTTTCTCTTCTTCTCTTCTCTCTCTCTCATTTTCTTCGCTGTTGCCCACACCCTCAGACGACAACTCAAGGGATGTTTGGCTGTTTCCTCAAAACCTTGAAGAGGGGAGGGTTGCTAGGTTGGTTAATGGTGGCTTCACAGTGTTCCTCCGTTTAAATGGAGGAAATGCATTTACGTGTTTCAAACTTTCCAAAACTAGGTTTAATGCTATTTAATGTATTTCCTTTGGTCAATGCATGCTTCGTGGTTCAAGTAGGTATTCTTAATTCAGATACACCGACATCCATTAGATGTCATTTGATGAGCTATCAAGGTAGGTTAAATGCTTGGTTTTCAACCGTTAAACATTAAATGTCTGGGTGAAATGCATCGTTCAACTAGGAAGGTTTTGGTGGTTGGTTTTTAAAGCTAAACAAAGATCCAGTTTTGGCAATGACTATATGTCATTTGCCCTAACGCGAGGAAATAACCTGAGGACACCTTTATAACCTCATTAGGCCAATCTAGTGACCCAAGCCTTTAAGGTCTCCATTCTACACCTTATTTTAAACTGTTTCAGTTAACCTAGTGACAACAACACCCACACTTTTCAATGCTAATCCAAAAATCCAAATGAAAGCCTCACCATTTTCAACCATGATACAAATCACGGTAAGATGAAAACCCATCCCCGTGTTCGACCCTGGGATCGCTATGTCAAGTAGCACTGACTCACTGGCAGAGGGAGGAAAATAGGAAACAAATTTTGTTGGATTCCTGACACCACCGCGGCACGAATCAAATGGAGCCGTTGTCGGGATGGTGCCAAACTACGCATGATGAGTTAATAAGTACTGTAATCCTCATTACAAGTATTGGTGACCTTTTTAAACTCCTTTGATTTTCATCGTTTAGACCGCTTTTTTTTTTTACTCGCCAGCCATCACGGGTCAAGTTTTAATTTTTACAATCATTTTATATTTCGCTAACACCGATCCTGCAAGTTCTTGCTCAGGTTCTCGCTTTCTGGTCCCATTTTGTGTTACGTGTTTACGATCATCGATAGAGGGATATCGTAGACTGCAAAGAGTTAGTGCAACCAACTGAAAGCAAAGTTGTGAAGTCAAGTGTGCACAAGAGAAAATGGATCCTCTACTTGAGGAACAAATAAAGTCAACAAGCACTCCAATGAATCCAACAAACATATAATAACGAGGACCCTATACACCCTCCTGTAGCTGTTCCTTCCTCGCATCATACCACCCGCGAGGATGTGCGCAAGACCCTACCTCGTGCCCCTACCCCAACCTTCATGGTATGGAAAATGAAAATCCATACTCACACATTCTGGATTTTGAGGAAGCATAACTTCTCTTTAAGGAGGGTATAACCGATATGGATTTGTCGGGTTGGAAGGCATTCCCCGTTAACCCTCAAGGACAAAGCCAAAATATGGCTCAATTCCACCGAGGCCGAGAACAATTAGAAATTAGGTCGACCTTCGTCAATTTTGAAGAAGTTTTTCAAGACACTCAAGACCAATACTACAGGCAAATCTACACTTACTCCCAATTTCTATGACAATGAGAAGTTTTATCGTTGTCGAGAGGTTCATGGAGAGACCATCGCGTACGCCCACACCATGGTTTTGATACACGGATACAAGCAGTGGAATCGCTTTATGATGGCATGTCTCCGCCTATGAAGTAACTTTCACTGAAACCATGTGCCAAGGATTCTCTCGAGCAAACCCGTATGAAGCCATGGACTTTTCAATTATGTGGTCAAAACTTCCAAGTCATGAGATGAACCGAATCCAAGGGAAGCCGAAGAATGAAGCCTTCACCCACCCAAGGGGGACGATTACGACCCTTCCGAAGACGTGAAATGAAAGCAAAGATATTGACTCAGCGAAGGCGTGGAAGAGCCGAAGGAAAAAGGGCTACACGAGGTGCGTGCGCGGATTGAAAACTCTGCACAGCCAACCCATGCATCAATTACCAATCCACCGCCACCCGTAAGAACATCAGCCCAATCGCCTCCCTTTAGCGAGAGATTTGATGTCGTAGCATGCCACGCTGTGGGCCAATACATGTGCCACAACCCAATGCCCCATATGGTAATACATATAATCCCAATCGAGGAACCAATTCTAATCTCTTGAAACCTAACCCCCGCATATCGAGCCTCATGGTGCCAAACAATAGTTTGGTTCTCACCAACCACACCCATCCTCATCCCCGTCGAACAAGCTATTTTAAATTCGGAGCAAGGTGGTAGGCAATTTGCGGAAGAGCAAAAAGGAACTGTAATGTACAATTGGCTCAAAGAATAGATACTGTGGAAAGCACCTCTAACAAGAGAATAGGGATGGGCTTGCGCCAACCTTAATCGAAGATCGGAGAATTCCACAAAGATTCCATCACTGTGATTAATAACTTGACTGAGGTATTGTGAGAAAGGAAGATTCCCTTCCCAAACACCGCTAAACCAAAGGGAGTCCATGAAATAGGTTCTTCCAAAGAACTCAAGGATGGATGAAGTAAAGGCTATCATCACTTTGAGAAAGGAAAAGAAATTGAAAGCAACCAAAGGCTCCATGACTGCAAGAAACAGAAAGAAAAGGAGGTCAGAGTCTAGAGAATAATACCGAGAAGATTCAATGAAGAAAACATGCCCCTCCATTCCCTCAAGCACTTAAAGGCAAGAAAAAAATCGCAACTGTCGAATTTGAGAGGTGCTGGCAAGTGAAGGTAACATCCCACCGCTACTTACTCAAGGTGTCCCAACATATGAAAATTTTCATGATCCGCAAGCACATCGTTGGTCGAGCATCAAAAGAGCCTTCTTAACAGAGCAAGTCGGGGCTGCCATCATCTCGTGAGCAAGACCCCAAATGAAATACAAGGATCCGTGATCCCCACAATATCGCCAACATCGAGGGACTCAGAGACAAAGCCCGTTAGATTCGGGGCCATGTAAACCTACCGCTATATTCAAGATATAAGCAAATGGGTTTAGGAGCTGGCCTACCAACATCACTCTATCATTAGCTAATCGATCGGTAAAAATTCCTAAGGGAATAGTAGAGGATGTTTTGGTGAAGGTGGACAAATTCTACTACCCAGTGGATTTTAGGCCAAGGATAAAAGTTCATCTACTCGACAAGGGCTACGCGTGGGTACTGAAAAAACGAGATTTCATCGAGGATTCAAGCAAGGAGTTCAATAAATCAAAGGTTTAGGGTTCAAGAAGTGTCCACGGGGGCTTCCTAGAGTTTCTTCTATGCTTAAAAAGGGAGGGATTCTTCATACTTTGGTTTATTTTTCCACTCTAAGGACTATTTAGTTGTGTTTTATGCCCTAAGGGGTTGTTTGGAAAAATTTTGGGGATGTGGGAATAGTGCCTTGTTTTAACCCTATATGATGTCCAGATTTGGAATAGTGTTTTTCTTTGAAATTGTAGTTGTATTTGAGAACCTGATGTTAGGGCTTTTGAATCACCAAAATTGCACTCATAACCTCGAAAGCACGGTCCATTTTTTAGATCAAGAGCAAAGGCCCTTTCAATTCTACACACCTGCCTAGATTTTGGGACTAATTTCTCATCAAAAAGAGGAATTCGACAGTGTTCCCATTGAAATTATAGCTGCACCCAGAAACTTGATGTAGGTTTTGAATCACCCAAATGTGGACTCTCATTGACCTCAAAGTTATGATCCATTTCCGAGACTGCCATAAATTTTAGGCCGCTTAATTGCCTGAAATCCAGACTGGATTGTTGTGTGGACCAGTTTTTTAATCGAGTCTCTAAAATCTCTACGTGGTCTATTATGGCTCGTTGTGTGGAATGTTTCAGGGGTGTTTCTACGCCACAACTGGTTCCTGAGGATCGTTGTCATCGCTTGAGTTTGAGTGACATGCTGCAGTACTGATCGAGGTCAATACGTGTGTCATGGCAAATGCATTTGGCTACGTGAGGAGCTCAGGTATGGATAAGGCCATTTCTCGCTTGTTTATAGTTATTCGTGGACATGTTATGTCACAATTTTGCCTAGAGGGATAAAGTATGTCATTACTTGATCAGATGACTTGTTGATACATATATGTGCAAATATGTCGATACTTAAATGTGCGATCGTTTAAATTTTATATTGATTGACTGACCGTCTATGATGCATGGGTGATATGCATGAGAATTGGCCCATATAAAGATCTACTTACGCGACATGCAGGTGCAAGAAATGGACATCGTGACATGTATGCACGGGACATCGTGATGAAATGGGTGTGGAGTGCATGGTTATAATCACCACAAACTGGGTGTTTGATCGGGTAGCTCCTGAAAGGTGGGACAACGCCTAAATTGTGGTCGCATGGTCAGATACATGAAAATGAAAATATGTGCTCCGTAATAAATAAAGTAGGATAGATACCCTCGTGAAAGCCCCGTTATTTTTGGTTATACATATGCGTCAAAACTAAGGAAAGCCCGTGGAAAGTGTAGGAAGGCTTGCGGCTTGCTGAGACTCCTCGGAAATTTGCTACCCAAAAAGACACATGGTTTTGAATATGTCGATCAATGATGCGTAACATCCAAAAAGTTGGTTTGAAACAAATGAATTTGTTTTGTAAATGAGCATTGATGTAATCCAGAATGATGGATTTTATCACGTACGGGCTTTAGCATCAGGTGACAGAGCCGATATGACTCGGGTGTGATGGGAGCTCATGAGGACTTTGGGGCATGGTACATGGTCAGGTCTCATCTCATCTCATGTCATGTAGAATTCCAACCTAGGATCGCATAATCTTGTTTGGAATGTGTGAATTAGAAACATAAATCCAATGCATGCACCGAGGTGGGGTAGCCCTTATAGGAAGTTTACTCTACTCGGGTGGCTCACCGACAGCCGAAGCTGATGTGTAAATTGTATAAACCGGGTAAAGCTACTATGTGCTAGCTTTCTGCACGCGTCGTATCAACAATACATCAGACTATACCTGATATTGATCCACAGAGTAGTGTGTTAACATCGAATTGGCTCTACGATATTATCTGGACTTAGACTTTTAATGAATTTCTAATTAATGTAGAGAACTAAAACTAAATCTAAATAACTTGTAAAATTACTTTTATGAAAACTAGGGTTTTGCCTCCCCCTACCACATTTGATGGATTTTTTACCTAGAGGAATTATTCATTTAGTCTATTAATGAATTCTCGTTGACGGGGTGATCGTGTCTACGAGATATCCTCTCTCGAGGTATATCCCCCATCTCGCCAAAAAGAGAGGGTTGGGGGCGCATCTTTACCCTGACCTTGGACTCCTAAACGCTTAAATGCTCATGCTTCGTGTTCCGCTCCTCATCCGTACGTCGCTCCCCCTCCTCGAAAATTGGATTTCCCATGCTTTTTATAATTATGATGCAGGAATCGCAGAAACGTCGCGACGTTGGAACGTCGCGACATTGTGCTGCTATTTGGCTTTGACTTTTGTTAACCAAACGTCACGACGTTGCGACGTTGGTGCTGGGTCTTCACTTATTCTTTTTCATATCTCCACAAAGCTTCCGAAAACCACCATATTCACCTATAATGCACAAAAGACCCAAAAATATGATATAGGGCAATAATGCATTTATTAATATATCAAATAGAACTAAAACAAAGTAAAGACGCTGCAGGCGATACGAAAGTGTTTCTGACACCCATCACACTTCAACTTAGCTTCGCTTATCCCCAAGCAAGAAACAGACTCAAACCGCATTACCATAAGAAAATAACATACTAAACTCAATCCATTACCTAGCTGATACATGTTGCTTAAAAGGAAGGACCAAATGAACCGAACTCACAAATCTCGCCCTTTGTCTCTAAATTCGAGGATCCTTAAGGTTGTTCACCTCTTTCGAAAGCATTTAATGAACACTGCCTGGCTTGACAAGGATTCAACCCCAGTTTCTTAAACGGCCTTTCCCTAAGAAGCTCAGTGCATTCGATGCATGATCTCCAT
Organism: Tetrastigma voinierianum; assembly: GCA_016808115.1. Lineage (NCBI taxonomy): Eukaryota > Viridiplantae > Streptophyta > Magnoliopsida > Vitales > Vitaceae > Tetrastigma > Tetrastigma voinierianum. Next base: position 28,524 of record JAEQBH010009026.1, on the reverse strand, counting down.
CATATAATCCAATTCCTAGACTCTAAACTTGAATTCAACCTCGCCTATTCGGGAGAGTCTAATCACTAAGGATAAGAACGCACCATTTTTATTCATACTAACCTACCTACTCATGAAAGAAATACTAGTGCCTGTAAGTTTAGTCGTAGTGTCTCTCAGTAGAGGGATTCGCCAGGACTCCCCACCAGCTGGTTAAGGGCACCGTACTAATTCCTCGAACTTCACCTTGAACACTCAACCAAACCTAAGGTCCCTAGCCGTGGGAAACTTTCCATCCTCTCGTCTCATGTAACGGCAATAACCTCAATGGCTCTACTAATCGTCAGTGGCATTAGGCTTCAAAAGTCAGCTGGATTGCGTCTTGGATTTCGACTACAAGATCCCACTTATTCTATTCACACTTTCTTTCGATCTTCCCTTTCTTTTTCCTTTTTTTAAATTGTGGCTTGATGGCAACTCTCTTCTAAGGTGTCCCATCACTTAGGTGTTTAGAAACCCCCAAGGTTCGTTGAACGTTAGTAAGCTTCCGGTCCCAGCCTGTGCATACCTCGAGATCACATGTGTGCGTGGTAGACTAATCGTATCAAGGTTTCTTTCAACACCAAGGAGGCGACTCACTATGTCACCCTACCTATCCAAACATGTAATTCCCGAGCATCTAACAACCCAAGGATCCTTTCTTGTGACTTGCACTGAGTTTTTCGAAAAGATTTGAAGAGCTCAAAAGGATCCTTGATTAGCAATCATGGCATCACTCACACATACTGCCTAACACAACCCTAAAACATGAAACAAAACCGAGACATCCTAACACATGTAAACTGAAACGAAAACTGTAAAAATACAAACATAAACATAAACAAAATATGCAAACATATCCTAGACAATTAAGCACATGATGCCAACTCGATCACCCACACCCCCCAAATAAAAATGGACAATGTCCTAAGTGTCAACAAAATAGAAGAAGGGTGTCAGAAACTCCCGTGCGCCATCACTCACTGGTGGTGGAGGTGATATGAAAGGTAAGGAGTCGCAAGCCGCCCCGGATGGACTGGCCGGGTCACGAGGGACGGTCGCTACTGCATGATCGCGCGCATGTCACTCCGAGACCCATATCTTAGTTGATGATGATCCTATGCTCTTAGGTCTCATCCTAGTACGCATCAAATCAGGCGGTGAGGTTCTCAGACCGGGTCCTCCAAAGGTAGTGAAGGACTAACCTGATCCTTCGATGGTCAGGGTATGGGTCAGGATGACCGTCGCCTCTCCCCGTACTTACATGATCCCAAACCTAGATCAGTACTCTAAGCTCATCCTGTCTGAGGGCTCATCGCTTCCAGCCGTATACCTCCTCCTCGCCCCTTGGTACACTCCTATTGTCTTTCTTAACCATGATCAGCCTTGATCGAGCATCCAAGCCTCATTATCTCTAGTGGTACTTTGGCCGCTTTCAGATAAAGCCGTATATGAAGGGGTGCCTAAGTTCATCTTTGCATTGCTATAGAGGATTGCATCCTCTATTACCTCGCCCGACATCAAATAGAATGTCTCTGATAATGACATAGTTGAGCAGGCCTCTTTGCGGGCCACTTCACACATATTAGTCGCCGAACGAGATGGCTGCGGATGAAGTGACATCATGTCTGTGGCCGCAGCCAAGTGTTCGGGCCTCGCGCCGCGTGGCCCTTCATTGTTCAATTTCCACTTGCCCTGCCCGTTTGTTAACATCCTAATGACTCTTGGCAATCGGGTTCTCGAAGCCTTCATAGGCCCTGGTTAACCATTTTAAGGTTATAATAACGATTGATAGACTTCGCACTGAAGTATACCAACACCTCGCACACCTGGACCCTTTTCAGTACGTGGGAGGCGAGATTGGCGTAGAACTCGTACCACACTTGTGGCAGTTGGGCTCGGATGTTGGCAAAGTTCCCACCATCCCTTCTTCGCAATGGTTTTACGAAAGAAATCATCAGGAAAATTCCTTCTCCTTGATGAAGGGATCATTTCGAGATGAGGCTTCGAATTTCGACCACGCCTCATTGACAAATTTGTTATGATCGTGAAACATGAGTAGCCTCACTTGCCCGACTTCTTGAGCCCATTTTTGCTTCGCTTCTACATCGTGCACGTGATAGGTTGGGTTGGGATGGTTACCTAAGCTCTAATCACACTCTTCTTGGCCTCCCAAGCCTCCTAACACCAATGTGATGCAGCTCAACCCAAGTTCCTAATGAAGCCTCACAAAACTCACTTAGGCAAAATGTTGAACACCTAGTTTGCACTCAGTGAGATTGTGTTCATGACTCTATCCTATGGCTTCTATGATCACCAACCACCCCTAAGGTTCCTTATCTAGCACAAGCAACCCCAAAAATAGCAATACAATTTGAATCTGGACCTAATCTTACCCGAAACCCAAACCGTAAGGAGGATCTCCAAATGAAGTTGAACACTAGTGATTTCGGATCTAGGAACGTACTTAGGGCTTTAGGGGTTTCTAGGATCGTAGGATGTTTTCTGGATGAGGTTTTCTGATACTTACAAAAAAATCAAAGCAATCATAGGTTCTCAAGGTTTCGTGAGCATGAAGCAATGAACGCTTTTGTTCATAAATAGGCAACACGCGACGCTCGGCCAATGCTGATGTCCCAAGGGTCACTTAAGCCAATTGATTTGAGCTCATCTCCTTGGACTCTAAATTTAAGCTCACCTTCTTGCACATTGATTTGAGCCTTTCCCGTGGCTAAGAAGGGTCTACCAAGTATGATGGGAACTATGTTATCTTCTTCCATGTCCAAGATGACTGGTTCACGAAAGATGAATTTGCTCACTTTACTAGACATTTTCAATTATACCCCGAGGGTGTTGGTAGGACCTATCGCCCAATCAGAACCTGATCAGGACCGATTCAGGTTCTCAACCTCAACCCTTTTAAACATTGAGAGCGACATCAAATCGATGTCGCCCAAGTCATGTGAGGCCACCTGATACTCCGCTTCTATAGAGAATGGTATAGCAAAGCCACCCTGATTCAAGTTCGGGGGAGCTTTTCAGACCAGGCCGCATTCCTCAGCTTAAGGTGATGGTCCCATATTCCTCCAACTTCTTCCATCACAAGACCTTTTCTACGAATCCCACGTAATCGGGCATGTTCTCAAAGGCATCCCATAAAGGGTATATCGATATGTAGTTTCTTGGAAGATATCAAGAAATTTTGTGAATCGCTTCTCTAACTTACCCTTCTTCAAATCGTTTATGGATATTAAATTGGTATTTATGCTCATCTCGCTTCTTACTCTATTTCGCCTCTTTCCTTACTTTGGTTTATCGCCTGATCTGCTCTTGAGCCGCTCCCTTACATATGATCTTTCTGGTCACCCGATCTTCCTCTAATTTCCCTTTCTTATCATTGTCAAGGTTCGTATTTCCAACTCTCTCCCACTCCTTAAAGTGATACCTTGCAATATTCTTTCCCTCTCCCAGTTTACCTCTAAAACTGCTTCAAAAGAACCCTACTCGCCTTCCACATCAGATTGGCCATTTCGCCCATTTCGCACTCTAAGCTGGGCCATACTGGTCGCTTGTTCAATCGGTGGCCTGCTTTGATATTCGGGCCTTTATCTCAATCTCATAAGGCTAGAGGGAAGTAATCATTGAAAGCAAGGGCTTGTTCCAGTCCACTTTTTCTCCCGATGGCGTCTCGCTACTTGGGTAGGCATGTTGTTCTCGATTGTTCCTCCATCCGATAATTCTGCCGCTTTGGTTATTATGCCACCCTCGCCTTGATTCGATTCGATAATTATTGCTCCCATACTAACCCCGTCATTGCGGGTTGATTAAACTCGGTTTACTATCGGCATGCTCTACTATTTGCCGTCCCAAATGGGCCGGTCTAAACAAGATTACTGCATCTTAACGCCTTTGGTGTAGCCGCTAGTGAGCTTCGGCGATTACGATTAACCAAATCTTGTCAGGACCTCGTTATTCAGCCTCCCACAACTCCTTCCTGTAAGCCTAGCCCGGCCACTGATTACATAGTAAATGTATCCTCCAGGATTTCATATGCTTGGTCCGTAGTTTTCTTCATTAGTGCACCCCCTGCTGAGGCATTTATAACTATTTTGGTCGCATCCCTCAGACCGTTATAAAAAGTGGACTTGCATCCATCTGGTTAGCCTATGGTGTGGACACCTCCTTAACAATTCATGAAATCTATCCCATGCTTAAGCTAAGTTCTCTCCCTCAAGTTGTCTAAAAGTATTGATCTCTTGCATCAACTATGCAATCTTTAAGTGGAAGAACTTTATCAGAACTTTTGCACCAAGTCGCCTCACTTTAGGTAATGGAATCTCTGGGTCGACCGCTTCATCCAAGTATTTAGCCCTATCAATCTAAACAGAGCCGGGAACAATCTTAGTTCGAGCGCCTTCTTCACACCCTATCAGACTTGATTTGCGGTCACATACTGATGAAGTTTGTTGGGATGTATGTTCGATTCTCACTCGCAGTCACAGCGTAATCAAAACTCAAGCATCCGCAAGGTTACCACTTCTAACTCCGAAGTTGCTCGCTTGTATGGTCTTCGAATAATAGACCGAACAACCACAGAAGTGTAGGCTTGAACTCCCCAGCACATAAACGGTCATCCGCTATAACCACCCGGCGCATAATTCCTACCATTATTCCCATTCCTCGACCCTCATGTAATCTCGCTTTCTTGCTCTCGCCTTGATCTGCCTTCATTGTTCCGCATGGTTGTTAGATCTCTTGACGCACTTTCTGTTTCTTACGAACCTGCAGTTCTTTCGCTTAGGTCGAATCTAAGTAGTTCAACCACCTCGTCTTCAGATACACTCACTATAACCTTCACTCGTAGTCACACCTGACAAATGCAAAGACCAAATTACAAGCACTGAATAAACAAAATGAAATAAAAAGAAAAAATCTTATAATATCTATCTGCACTATCACAATATCAACATGAAACTTCTTCCCGGCAACGACCCAAAAAACTTGATAAAGCAAAGCGGATGTAACGAGATAAACTGTGAAGCTCACACAAAGTAAGTGCACGCTGTCGCATAAAGTAATACAATGTACTTATACTGATATCGATCCACAAAGAGAAGCTGCGTTGGAATTGCCTCTAAGTTATTATCTAGGACTTAGACTTTTAATGAATTTCTAATTAATGTAGAGAACTAAAACTAAATCTAAATAACTTGTAAAATTACTTTATGAAAACTAGGGTTTTGGCCTCACTTACATTTGATGGATTTTTACCAGAGGAATTATTCATTTAGTCTATTAATGAATCTCCTCACTGACTGGTGACCTATGTGTACGTAGATACGCCTCTCGAGGTATATCTCGCCCCTTATCTCGCCAAGAGAAAGAGGGTCACGCATCTCCGCCTGCACCTTGACCTCAAACACTTAAATCCTCAACCCTAATCGCCACACTCGGGAACCTGTGATATCTCTATTCATCGATCACCAAGTGTCGCTCTACTCATCCCTGAGTCCTTATCTCGACCGAATACAAGCAATATCATGTCAATGTTGCCCATACATCATGAAAATAAACCACAAATATAGAGCAAATTGATATAAATCATGATTAAACAGAACAAAATAGAATTAAACCCTAGTCCATGCAGCTGTAGCAGGGTTCAACAAAACCCTTAGAAATAAATCTAGAACATAATGAAAGTTATTACAAAACATTGTTCTATAAATCATTGATAGTTCGAGAAGAGAAATACAAAGACATGAGTTTCACAACTTCCTGTCGTCTCGCTTGTGTTCCGCCTCCTCGCCCCCAGACGTCGCTCCCTCCTCTAAAATTGGATTTCTTGTGCTTTTTGTAATTCTGATGCATGAATCGCGGAAACGTCTCAACGTCGCGACATTGCGCTGCTCTTTGGCTTTGACTTTTGTTAACCAAATGTCGCGACGCTGCGGTCATGAGCGCCGGAATGTCAAGACGCCAGGCCGGGTCTTCACTTCTTCTTCTTCATATCTCCACAAAGCTTTCGAAAACCACCATATTCCATCTCAGAATGGAACAAAAGACCCAAAAATAAGACATAGGCAACAAAGGCACTTATTAATATAGAAAATAACTAAAAACGGCGTAAATACACTCGTATGACATGAGTGTTTCGACACTCATCACTCACCCTATATGGGAAACATTTCAGGTGCAGGACAGACACCGATGGACGGCGCTCATTCGAGGTCGTAATCAGGAAGGTCAAGCATGTATCTTGTTAATGCTTTGTAAAATATTTGGAACAATCTTGTTCTAATGTGTTATGTATTTGTAAGAGTGTCAGAATTAAACTTTATGAATCAGTTTTAATATAATTTTGTATGTTTTAAATGTGAACATGGATAAATGAACCTCAGATGGTCATTTTTACTCAAGGCGGACCCGCGAGGTCATCAGATTATACCGTGCTTTGGATAGCTATGTTACTATGTTTTGTACTGTGCTGATTTGCAGAGCTCCCCGTGATAAAGGAGATTGCGTCCGATTTTTGTTAAATGACTGATCTCGGTAAATGGGACATAATCGGTGTGGTATCGGGTCACCCGATATCCTCGAGTTTTCCTCAGGTTGACAATTGGTCACCGGACCTCGGGTTTTGGGGTGTCACACATGTATTTTTTCTTAATTTTGTCATTTTTAGACTTTTTAAAAATATTTTCATCAAATTTATATAATTTTCACTTTACAAATATTTTTGCAAAGATATCCAATGATATTTTGTCAAGAAAGAAAGCTGTAGCGAAGAAAAGAGCCAAATAAATTCAAAAGGTTATGGTTTTTAAGAATTAAAATGAATCAGAGTATGCTTTGTGAATGTTAGTACGTAATTTTATAAAAACCAAAGGAAAAACCCATGAAATATGTCTGCATATACCCTGGTCGTGGTCCCAACTATGTCCGAAACTTTCAATTTTATCCGGGTTAACGACACGCCATGTGACTTGTTCGACATGTATCCGATGGGTGTTCGTGTGTCCGAGTGTCCGACACATGGACACTTCACCCATAAGGCGTGTCTCGTGCTTCATAGAGTCACAATATGTAGAGTTGCTTTGTTATCACAACACAACAAGGTTGTTTTGGATGCAATAGCCGCAAATCTTTCAACAATGATCGTAACCAATGTGGGTACCATGGGCCAAGGCCCAATTGCTCCCGCTAGCAGGCCCCGACCAACTAAGGACCACAGGATGATGGCCCAATCTACAGGCCCAACCGTTTTCCTCTATCAATCAGGTCCAAACATACATCCCTATTCGGGTAGGGTATATACCTCTTAGGCATTGTCCCTCATGGCCGGATAACCTCTTTAAAAAGGCATCCCATTAATCTCTCTCCGAACTCAAATGCTATAAGCCATGCTCATAACCACCTCGAGGGTGGTCAAACATTTCTCGAGGTCGTAGAGCAAGGGACGACCGCTATCTAAAAGGAAGAACAGCCGTAACGCACGAAAAACGCCTCACCCCTTCCGCTTTAAAGAAATCTTCATTTCCATGGAAAGAGGATTGCCTTCCTTCAAAATGGAGGAAAAGAATGGAAGAAAAGATTACATGATTCCATGCGAAAAGAAGCGTTTTCACTGCAGGAGTCTGAATCCTTAAGCATGCGGAGGGTGTTAGAGCGGAAACCACCGCCGTTTTCTTGTTTGTTTGTAGGTGATGCGCTAGTTGGTTCGTGCTTGACGGTTGTTGATTCGGAAAGTTCGAGGGAGACCCTGATTGGCGTCGTGCATGGGATGCCGAAGCAAGAAATCATAGGAGATCACGTGAGCTTAGGTACCTAATCTGAAGTGATCTCTTGTTCCTGAAGCTTTGGTAATTCAGATCATTCCAGAGCCGTCCGGAACATCGCCGTATCTGTGATCTAGTGAACTAACTTTATCGAGGATCGGTTCTCCGTGGCTCCTGGGAATGGAGTAAGCGAAGAATAGACGGACGGATGGCGGTGCGGTAGCTCTGCGAGACGTTTGCGACGGGAGAATGAACCGCATGCGAACCGTCACGGGAAGCTAGCTGGGGTGAAAACTAGCTGGGGCACGTCACGTCCGGCGCAGACTCGCGAATATGAGGTAAAGCCCGTCCTTATGGGGAGAAAGTGATCCCAGGTGGGCGTGAACTATCTTAGATGGCTCTCAGCCCCTTGGCCGCTCGCCACCAGGAACAATGCGCGGGCCCAGATCCAAGAGGCCCTGTGCAGAATCGGCCCGTCATCGTTAGTGCCTGGCCCAGGTATATTTGCGACGACGCCATTAGGGCGGCCCACCGAATATGTGCCTGTCCGGTTTGGGGGCATGGCTCCTCAGTTTCCGACCATGCATCACCCATTTAGGGCAGCCTTCGTCCCGCATTGGTTCCTTTTCCCGTTGTCTGGTGGCGGAGGATATCTTTGTCCTCACCCTAGGCGACAAATCTGGCTTTATGAGCCCCCTCAGCGGCCGTTATCTTGATCATTTGCCTATCACGATGTTTCTGATGACCGTATGACCATATCTTTACATTTTAACGAACAATGATTCTTAGCGTAGGTAATGAAGCGTCTCATGTGCGAGTATTCCGACCGGCTGAAGAGGACTTGCTCGCTGGTTCAGCGAGCAGGAGAATCTATAAACTCATTCAGCGATCTGTGGGCAGCGTTCATCTCTAATTACTTATGCTCGATGCAGCGGAAAGGAACATCGACTCACTCCCAAGCCATCCTCAGCGGGAAGATGAATCTATCGGGATTTCACCGAAAGATTTAGATAGTATCAATAATTGATATTTCTGACATGGGCGCGGTCTTCAAAACTTTGGCTTCGAACCTACCACCTTTCTTCCCGATCTATTCTGAATCCTCCTGCAATGATGGAAGAAATGTATCGACGAAGCGACAAGTGTCCACATTGGAGGATAATATCATTTGCTTCGGGCTGTGATGATAGCTGCTCGGACCCGGCCAAGGAAGCCGCAGGGCCCGACCAGAGCAGGGAATGGAATCCGAGCGAAATCAAAGCTCTCTCTGAGAATAGTCGAGGAAAAAAAGGGGAGCCTCCCCGATTCACCCTTCACAATGCGCTCCTGCTGGCAAAAGCCACCTCATACAGGACACATGCAGATTTTAAGTATTTTGCCAATGGTGACCTGAGACCCAGCTAATAGAATCCTTGAGGTGTGATTACCATAGGGACCATGGCCATGAAACCAACCGTTGCCAAAGCCTAAAGTTCCTGGTAGAAAAATTGATCCGGGTTGGGCACCTCAAGGCCGTCGGGAGGCTAGGCTCGCTAGGAATAGGAAACTTCCCCTGCGCTAGACCCAGAGAGAGTGCTGGTGTTGAACACCGCATCTGAACCTAGGCCATAGAAACTTCATTTGGGAGGCGGTGATAACCGATACCAATCAAACGACAGAGAAGAAAAATGCTCCGCCTAGCCTCAGTCAGAGCTTGGATAAACACCATCAGTACGAGAGAAGCGGTGTAACAATTCGGCTTGTTGGCGACCCATATCCCTTTCCTCAACAAGCTTCACGACTAAGGTCATCACTCCCTCATTATGATGCGCTTGTGTACTTACTGTGTATTAACAATTTTGATGTGCACAATCCTTGTCGATCTGGCGGCGCCGCGGTTGTTGCATCTTCTAGCCTTCCGATAGATGAAAGTCTGGCAGTATCTCAATTGCGGTAGCAAAGTTTGTTTGGGTTCTTTGGAGGCCACCACCTTGTGATGGGCGATATTGTTCTTCCGTAAAGAGCGAGGGTCGGTAACACAACAATGTGTTTTCGATAGTTGAGGACAGGAATGCGTACAATGCTATCATAGGTTGTTTAGATTTGCATCACTGTAAGCAATCCTAGCCTATCACCAAACTATCGGTTATCGACTACATCGAGCGAGTTGACCTCAAGGTAACCAATTAGTTTGCTCATCAATGTTACAGTTATCAGTCTTGAGGCGTGAAAAGATGAAACCTCCAACATTTCGCCCCTGAAGTTCAACCCTTAGAATAGCAATCACGGATCAGCGCCCGGTGTGGAAGGCGAGCGCAGGTTGGTAGTAGATCCTCTTGAGTTCATACATTGGGCGGGCGCAGATAGATACACCTATGTTTGTTCCTTACATTGAGAAGAAGAAACAATTACACCAAATACTACAAGCCCAATGTCGGCGTGTTCTTTGAGCCCATTGGATATGACAGGAATAAGTCCTATGCATGCTTCTCACAATCTAAATGTTGTCTCATCCGCTAGACCTGTCAGGCAAAGAGTAAGGCGCTCCCACCCAGTCCGCCATCAAATCATCTAGGGCGAGGTGGATAATTTTCTGAAAGTTGGGTTTATCAGTCAAATGCCAGGAATGAAGCATAGCGTGGTGGTAGTTCCCGAAGAGAGGCCCGAGTGGAGGTATCGTGATTATACGGATCTTAATGACACATGTCCTAAGGACAATTTTCCTTTACCCCGCATAGATCAGATCGTTGATGCATATGCCGAGCATGGCATGTTGTCCTTCCTCGATGCATTTTCAGGATATCATCAGATCCCTATGCACCCACTTGATACAGAGAAAACATATTTTATCACCCCCCACGGGATCTTTTGCTACAATGTAATTCCATTCGGGTTAAAGAATGTCGGAGCCACCTATCGGTAGTAGCGCTCAGATGTTTAAATGACACACTCGGAAAAACTATGGAAGTGTATATCGATGATATGTTGAAAATTGAAGGGTCAAGGGCGCTCCGGATCCTCGCATCTACAACGGGCATTTGAATCTCAGGCATATGACATGGCTTCGACCCCTACAAAGTGGCACGTCGAGTCGGTGCGGGGCGGTTCAGGGTTCATGGTGACTCAGAGAGGAATAGAGGCCAACCCTGCTCTTCAAACCTGTTTTAGAATCGACTCTAGCTCGAAGGGTACAATAGTTGACCCGTGGGTTAGGTACCTTACAGGCGGTTTATTTCCACAGTTCTAAGCTAGCCTAAAACCATTTTTCCATCCTTAAGGAAGCCAGCGGGCGGATGAAATGAAGAGTGTGATCGAACTTGGATCAAGCGGTACTTAATGACCACCAATTCTTGCTAGTTCGGACATTTGGTGGATACTTTTTGTATATTTGGAGTCTTAAGAACAGTGTAAAGTGCCACCACATACAAAGAAAATAGAGACGAAGGCGAAACCGGTGTTTTCATCAAAAATCCTAGCCAACGCTAAAACCAAGTATGATACCTTGGCGAGGCGGCCTTAGCCCTCCGAGTAGCAGCTAAGAAACTCCGCCCTTATTTCCAGGCACACCCCATCGTAGTACTAATCGACCTTCCTCTGCAGGGCACACTCCCATTGTTTGACTTCTACGGTAGGATGGCTGTTGGGCATTGAACTAGCCGAATCGGCTGTCCATTACCAGTAAGGCTATAAAAAGGTAGGTTTTAGCGACTTCATAAAAATCCCTAGCCTAAAACACACCTAAAAAGCTCAAAATTGGTGGACACTTAATGGCTGGGCGGAGCGAGGCAGGCTAGAGCGAGGTGGTCTGCCGGTTGAAATCCACAGAGCGGAAGAATAGAAACAAACATTCGGTTAGGCTTTGCCTTCAACAATGAATCGGAATGCTAATTTACTATCAATTAGTGGCTACTTACTTAAGTATCTATGTGACTCACGATTAAGTGATTTGATTAGTCATCCAGGCGAGTCAATGAAGGTCGAATCTCGAGACCCCCGAATAACAAAATATGTCTCCCGAGTAAAACTACAATGATAAAGCAGTGCAGCCGCGTTAGCCGCCTCTTTACCAATCTTAGAAACAATATTCTGTCCGATACACTTCTTGGCCGTTTCCTCTATCGATACCTCCAAGTGGCGGTGGAGTAAATCACCTCTCTGGATGGACCCCATAATACACTACATGACCACGAGAAGCTGTGGGGGATAAGGCCCACAGGTATAAGTCCAGGCTGGTAGATTTTCCTACATGATTGATGAAGCGGTGTTGAAGCGATCCTTAGGCTCGTGTCCCGAAGTGCTTGACACATGAGCAGGGCCCGATATGTGTGAATTGAGCGCACTGAAGATGAAAATCTCGGGTGGCGCAACTTTGGCACTGGGTTCACACTTTCAAAGTCTTCGATGATTAAACCATGAAATTCGATCTTGATTATACTAAAAAATGTGACCAGTGCCCGCTTGGCTGGCTCCCATCCTGAAATCACTAGTCTTGAATCTGATCTCATCTCAAGCCCTTGGCCCTTGCGTGGAATTGATATAGTCTGGCAGCTGCACCTTGGCAGAAAAAATTGTGTTGGTGGCAATTGACTATTTCAATAAATGGGTAGAAGCCTCGGCCTTCTCATCGATCAAGGATAGGGATGTTACTCAGTTTATCTAGAAAAATATTGTTTGTCGTTTTGGCATCCCCAGATCAATCATGTCGGACAACGGCCCCCAATTCGGCTTGATAGGGTCTCGAAACCACGCGAGAAATTGTAAAAAATAGCCTCCACTCGAGGTATCCACGAGCAATGGACTAGCAGAAGCCTCTACTAAAACCACATTGGCTATACAGAAGCAGTTGGATTAAGCTAAAGGTAAATGGGTATATAGACTTCCCGAAGTGCTTTGGGCTTACAGAACTACCGCTCGTAAATCTACTGGTATATCCCCCTTTGAGATTACTTATGGGATGGAAGCTTCGCAATCACACTAAAATTGGCATGCCTATCGTCGAGGGCGACATGCGGCGAGGAAAATGCGAGTTAGTCAAAAGACTGGATTTTGCGGTCGATGGCTGCGAGAGTCGGTAGCAGTCCGCATAGCGTCCTACCAACGCCACCTGGAAAATTCTTACAACAAACGGGTGAAGCCTCGGATGTTCCAACTGGGAGACTTAGTCCTAAGAAAGTTATTCGAAAATATTGCCGACCCCACGGCCGGAAAGTTCCAACCCTACTGGGAGTGACCATATCTCGTAACACGAGCCGGCAAATCCATATCTGCAGCCCAGACAAACGCAGTGGAACCCCATACCTAGATGTAGATACCATGCATCTTAAAAATTATTATCGATAAAGGATAATTCAACATTTACACATATTTTTCTCCATTTTTCTCATCGTACATGGTCAAATTAAAGCCGGATAAGCGCAATGAGCTGTCCAGCCCGGTTAGATAACATAAGCTGAGTCGACATTCTGGCTTGGGATAGCCTGAAAATGACCTGTAGGCCCGGTATAGATTACATCTGGCGGTCGACATAAAAAGCCCGATTATAGATAACATCTAATTGAATTGACTTAAAAGCCAGGATAAACAATGCGTAACCCTATTCGGCCCGATATAGATAACATCTAATTGGTCAGCAAAAGCCCGAATAGCCTTGATAAATGACCTACTCCGTGATATAAATAACATCTAACTTGTCAACATAAAAGCACAGGGTAAGCGACAATGACCTGCTCAGAGCCGGTATAGATAACATATAATGGTAAACTTAAAGCCCGGATAGCGTAGTAAATGACCTATCGGCCCGGTACTTCAGATAACATCCTAATTGAGTGACTTAAAAGCGAAGATAAGCGCGATAAATGACTGTCAAATGATATAAGACATTCTTGAATCGACTTAAAAGCCCGGATGGTGTAGTAAATGACCTATCCGGCCCAGTATAGAAAACATCTAGCGGGTCAGCCAAAGCAGGATGGCGCGATGGAAATGACCTATCCCGGCTAGTGTGATAACATCTGGTGGAATGACACACAAAAGCCCGAATAGCGCGTCTGATTAATATAGCCTATCAGGCTAAGCCTAGTTGGCCACCCGACCATGCATTCGGCTAAATAGAAGAAGCTTCTTTCATCCACCACGAGTTGATTTTTATTTTCGTAAAACCAAAAGATAAAAAGGCTCGGCGGCGAGCTGGGTTTAACCATCGGTACGCAGCGTCGGTCGCCATCCGTTAGCCCGGAGGCTCGTGACATATTTGTCCCATCAACGGCTAAAGGACTCAAAGCGGAGGGTTCCTCCTAATAAAGTAGCGGCCCGGGAGGTGGAGAAGCGCGGGGCATCGGGGTTGATAAAAAACTCCCAGAGTATGCTTTGGCCCCATTATCAGACATTCAACCAGGATCATGGGTTTGCTCCCGCATATATCATGCGCAAAAGCGTAGCAGCCGTAGCCATAGTTAAAAATCACATCACCACTCGCTTCAAATTCTTCCTCCATTGCTTTCCTTTCCGTAGTTGCCTTTTCCTGGAAAGCTGCGAGTTCCTCCTTACCCGACCCGAGCTCCTGCTAGAGCGGTCGTCGGATTGGCCAAACAAAATCTTCTCCTCTCTGCCTTCGAAACGGGGCCTCGCCGTGCGAGCTTGCTGACGAGTCGGCTGGACTCCGCCTTATTTGGGACACCTTACGAAGTAGTCAAGGCCTGCTGGACTGGGTCAGCAGTTCCATCGTACCCGGGCACTACCAGCTGCGTCTGTCTCTAGACGAGCCATCGCCGCTTCATGTCGGGCGGCATTACCGGCTCAGCCGAGTCGCCTTATCCACGAAGCTGCTGCTACCTCGATGGTGGGCTTGTTCGTTCAGGCCTCCTTCAAGAGGCATTCAAGATCTCTTGGTGGCCCTCACCGAACTATCTGCCCGAAGCTTCTCTGTGTCCCTCAGCTGGAGTTGGAATTCATGATGCTGGAGGGCCATGTCGGATCAGCGGTGATTACTTGCAAGAAAATATTAAAGACCTAGCAGGATGGCGTGGCCACTTTTTATAGTACTCTACTTCTGGCTGGTCGATTGGGCGTAGTTCAGTTGTGAATTTACATCAATCCTCGACTCTGCCGTCTATTTTCCAATACAGAGACATCAACGAGTCTCTTCGCGTTCACCAGACCCGGCAGTTCTGAGACATTCGTAGCGTTCTCGGGTACAAGTCGTCCAAACGATCAGCTGCAAATTCGCCCTGGTTAAAAGGCTTCCAACGGTGGATGATATACTTGATGTCTTCGAGCTTAGGTACGGTCACTTCCTCCATCGTAGGAGCCGGGTCGCAAGGGGGGAGATAAGAATTTAGTAGTATCCGATTTGGCGTGACGAGCTTCGCGCACTCGGCCGCCTGGCTTGGCGCGTGTTGAGGCGGCTCCGCCCAATCAAAAGGGTGAATCCTGCAGTCTGGCGGGATCGGAGTGACCTCGCCAAGCTCCCCGGGGCGACACCCGCCGGACCAGTTGGTAACGAGCCCCATCTCAGTGAGCTGAAATGATGATGCTTTGCATCTCGAACCCTTGCTCAAACAGTGGTCGATTCAATCGCCGGCTGATCGGCCTCCCTCTCAGCACTCTCTTGTCGCTTCCGTTTCTTGGCAGCGTAGCGGTCAAGCGGCCCTCTCATCTCTTCCTCCTCCTCTTCTTCTTCTAAAACTGCAGGCCGGCTAGATTCGGGACGAACCCATGGAATAAAATCTTTCACTTAGGCCGGGAGCGTTCGTGTTGGGAATGTCCTCCTTTAGTCTTTAATACCGGGGCGAGATCTGGTTTGCCTTTCTTGGTAGCGGAGAGGCTTTCTGGCGGTAACCCCTTTTCGCTAACTAGGTGTGCATTGAAGCGGAAGCCAGGAACCCCCACTGGTAGAAGCGGATGATCTCGATAGGGTCCGGGACACTAGTTCGACTCGATGTTTCAGCATCCGGAACCCTGGATGAAGACCCACTGCCTGCGGTTAAATTTAGCAGGTCAGTAGTGACAAAATGTTCCCCGTCCACAATTTACAGAAAGCGATGAGCGTGCAGGATGTCGGAAATTTGTAAGGGGCTGGGTTGCGTCTCACATCGGCCCCTAGATTCTTGAATTAGGAAAGAACCTAAATAATGCATCTGTTCGAAATCTCTAACTGTGGCCAGTTTCTCAAGGCTTGCACTCCTGTGATGTATAACTACCTTCGGTTTTTCCCGCACCAATAATCCATAGTCAGGTATGCATAAAAAGTCATATGTGTGCACACACATCGTTCATCTCAACCTGCCCCCTACCTGAGCTGGAAAGGCGCGGCCGATTAACATCGAATCGACCCAAAGGAGCCCGGGGGAACTGAGGTCTCATCAAAGCCCATGACTGTGGCATACCCTTTACCTGTTTCGGGTGAATCGGAGTCCATTAACAAATTGGTCGGGGCTCTAGGCGACTATGGTTGTCAAACCACCATGCCTTCCCTCGAAATAGAGCGAAACAAATCTCGACCAATGAAGGTCGAGTTGGTACAAGAGTTTCATTCTGCTTGCATCCGTTTAGAATCACGAATGGTGTTAGGGATGGATAAAATATGAGCGCCTGAGTGAAATGAAAAAATTGCTTAACAATGGCAGGCACGAGAGCGGCTTATTGCAAAGGTGCTTTCTCGGTAAAAACACGGTGTGTGTTTCCTCACCTAAATAGACTCATTCGGCTCCTCCATCAGTTTAAGGTCGATGTTATCAGGGACATCGCAGTAGGCCCTCAATTCCTCCATTGTAAGGGATGAGATGATGTTGCTTGTAGAAGCGTCCGGTGGTCTCCTCTTGCGACTGCTGTGGTTGATCACTTCACGACCTCGTCGTGCAAGCCGACCAAAAGGAGGGGCGAGAAAACAAAAGTCAGCCCCAAGCCATATACCAAACTGGTAAGAAGGCAAAGTCACCAGGCAGGCAAGATCACCGGACCAAAAAGTTCCTAAATATACCCTCTACCGGCTTCCACTACCGTCGGAAGTTGCTCACTTCCAGTTGACCACGAGGAAACTTGAGATTTACAGCCAAAATGAAAAATGAGCAAACGTTTGGAAGCTGGTTTGGTGAAACGATAGAATCGCCCAGTACCTGCTTGAAACAAACCGGAGAAAGTAGCATACAATCTGAAATGGGAGAGGCGCCTTCGATGATAGCTCACATATACCAAACGCCTAGGCCCTGTGGATGCATTAAATGCACCGCTGACTCATCACATCCACAAACAGTTTGAATTATGGCGTGATTCGCACGTTGGGAACATAATGTAAACAGCGTGGAGTACCAAACTCGTGGGCCCTTATCATCTTAAATGGGGCGCCCGTAACTATGTGATCCCGAGCATGGCCAATTTTAGTCAAAGCATGCAAAATACCACAACAACCGTCCATGAGTGATCGAGTCTGTCACTATTGACAAATGAGAGGCATAGACGATATATACAAGTATCTGAAATTTCAAAAATATAGATTCATTAATCAGCTAAAAGATGTTATTAATTACCTGACATCGTTTTTTTACAAAGTGATTTTACTGTATTACCTCAGTCATTCGGATCAAATACGGGCTTAAACAAAGCAATTATGGGCGTGTAGGGCCAACTTGAGGAAAAAGCGGAATTTAGAGAAGAAAGGCCCTATGGAGTGAGCTTGAACGCGTAGAACCTTATTCTTTTGCCAGAGGGGTGTCCATGGATCTTGAAGGGTTCCATTGAGTTTTAGAACCGCAGACCAACTAGAACAAGGACATTCAATTCCAACTCCACTCAATCCTTGCAATCTTCGATCTGTTTCATGCTTGGAGATCATGTTCAACCCATCTATCGTGATCATCAACCGTTCGACCAAACCTCTAAAGTCTGTCTCCGGTAATGTCTAGCAGGCCTTCTCATTGAAAGACAAGGGGATTACGATTAATGAAGGATCATACCCTCCAAACCTTTTATAAGACTCTGACTCAAGACATCCCCGGCGACCACGACAAATCTGAATCGAAAAAGTTAGAAAATTCTCAGCGTTGGGAATACTGACATTGATTGTCAGCTGATTCCTATGCTAGGTTCAGTCAAAACCGTCTTCTTTTTGGATTGGCTGGTACCATGGTAGAAATTGTGTCTCGCTAACGGCCACTGGCCAACTAAGGACAACGGGATGATGTCCCGATCTCTGAGCTGACAGTTTTCTGTCGGTCAGTGCAACATACATCCCATGGATGGGTATATACCTACGACCTTGCTGTCCCTCTTAAGCGGATAGCCTCTTTAAAGGCATTTGGATGACCTCTACGAACTTGAACAGTATAAGTCATGCTCATAACCACCACAGGGTGGTCAAACATTCTTGAGGCCCAGTACGGATATTCAGGCTATCTAAAAAGGAAGAACATGTCGTAATGCGAGAGAAAATGCCACCTTCATACATTTTAGAAATCTTCCACTTTCCATGGAAGAGGATGGCCTTCCTTCGGGATAAGGAGGAAGACGGAGAAAAAGGTATCATGATTCCATCTTGAGAAAAGAAAAACGTTTTCTTCAAGGGAGGCAGATCTAGCAAGCATCGGAGCGGTGACCACGCCGTTTTCTTGACTGTTTTGTAGGTATTTTGGGTGGTTCATGCTTCCAGCGGTTCGATTCAGTTCAGAAAGTTCGAGAGACCACAACGAGGCAACTCACAGCATGTACCAATCATAGCGCCTTACATCGTCTTATGGTTTAGCTTAATTTTCTACAGTTAGTCGTATTTCTATGGCCCTATATCGATTCCTTGCCCTTTTGTGTGAGCAGTGGAGCAGGCCGGTTTGAGCATTTTGGAGCAAAGAGTAGAAGTGCATAAAGCTGGCAAGGACGTCTCGACGTCCCAACGTAGCGACGTCCCAACGTAGCAACGTCCCAACGTCGTGACGTCCCGACGTCGGGTCAACAAGAATAAAAGTCAACAAGCGGCAACGTCGCGATGTATCAACGTCGCGACGTCAACGCGATTTTTGCCTCTCTATCATTAAAAGAAAAAAGGGGACCAGAACTCAAGGCATCGAAGGCGTCACGTGCGAAAGCGAAGCGGCATTAGTGACCTAGATCCGGCGGAGAAGACTTGCTGTATTTTCTTCTTTTAAATCAAACTCTTTGATGTTTTTATAAGTTGATATTTATTAATCACGTTGGTATGTTCTGATTATATCTAGGGTTTTGTTGAACTTTGTCACGTTGCATGTATTAAGATTTGGCTTTTATATTCGATTCATTGCCGACATTAGTATCTACGCTCTATATACGAGATTTATATACAAGTGATGTGTGTATGGGCATGATTTTTCTTTGGAGTGTCAGAGATCGAGAGATGAGGGCGCCCGAAATCCCGAATAAATGACCCTTGAGGTCGACTCGGTGCATAGAGATATCCCGATTCAGAGGGTGGCGATTAAGGTTTGCACATTTAAGCATTTCGGTGTGGGTTGGGGTGAAGTGCACTGAAGTACTGCTAGCGAATGAGGCGGATACCTGAGAGGGTATCTTGTAGGCATGATCACCTGGAGTCATCAATGAGTCATGAAATAAAGCCCGAATGAAGTAAATCTTCTAGGTAGTAATCCATTAAGAGTGGTAGGGAGACATAGCCTAGTCTCACTAACCAATGAAATTATAAGATAAATTGGATTAGTTTAGTGCACTCATTAGTTAATTTGTCACTCAAAGTTTACTTCGGATAATATTCAAAGTCTAAACTTAGTAGTCAGCACTTTTCCCGTGGATCGATATCAGTACTTGATTTTCTTGTGTTACTTGATCGTAGCATTACTTGCGCACGTAGGCGTTCATACATACATATCAGCTTTTATTTCATCAGGTTTATTGCCCAGTTAGGTTAGTATTGATATTGATAACAGACAGTGGAATATTACGGATTTTTTGTTTTATTTTGTTTTACAAGTCTTGTGAATTTGAGTACTTTACGTTTGGTGTGTGATTACAGTCAAGGTTATAGTGAGTGCATGCGAACCACGGGTTGAGTGAACTACATTCGTTTGATCGAGCACGAAGATCCTTACATGATTACGCCAGAACTAAGACAACTACGAGCAGAAATCTAACAATCATGCAGAACAATGAAGAGCACAATCTTGGCCATGAAGCCAAAAGCTTGAGCCCGCAAGGGACCCTTGATAGAATACTTGGTGGGAATCATGCCGGGCCGTTTATACGACGGATGATCCATTCATGTTGCTAGAAGAGTTTGTCCTACCGCCTACGATTTGTTCGAGACGGCTATCGGAAGACCACCTGTTAGGTAGCTTTAGGGTTAAAGTCGGTAACCTTACCGTGCTTGGTATCTTGTTCCATGGATTACTTGATGAGAATCAAATATGCATTTAATGACTTTCTTGAAGTGCGATACGATCCGTCTGATAGGGTCACTAAAGAGCACTCGAGGTTGGGGGTGTTCCCACTCTCACTGGGTGATGAAGCAAAACATTGGTTGGCAAGTCATGCTGATTCCATTACTTCATGGTGACTTAGTGCGAAGTTCTTGACCCAGTTCTTCCCGCCTGCAAAAATTGCACAATTGGTGCAAGAGATCAATACTTTTTTGGACAACGCTGAAGGAAGAACTGGCGAAGCATGGGATAGATTTCACGGCTGTTGAGAGTGCCCACATCATAAGGCGGCCCGGATGGATGTAGGTCCATACTTTCTATAATGGTCACGAAATGCAACTAAACGATGATTGATGCCTCTCAGCCCAGAGGGTCGCCATGAAAGACCACGGACCAAGCATATGAAATCTTGGAAGATCTTGCTCCTAATACTGTCGATGGCCTAGAGAAAAGATTACACGAGTAAAGGCCATAGGCGGCATAGATAACGAGGTCCTTAGCAATTTGGTTACTGTTCGCCTGACTTACTAAACGGTGACGCTAGGCGTAGTACATGACGCCATCACGGTTGACCATGGGAGTTGTGTAAATTCACGTGGAGGACAGCATAGTAGCCTGAAGAATGTGTCAGGAAACCAAACCGTGACCGAGGCCCGGTATGTGTCGAGGTTTAGTGCGAGTGACCCGCGACAACGGGGTCGGTATGGGGTAGCAATCATCAAAGCCGTCGAGGACAAGGGTGACGTAATAATCGAATAGTCGAAACGGTCGGGGTGTGGATGGAGGAACAATCGAGCGACATGCCACCACCTAGGAGTGGGAAGACCACCTCTGAGAAAAGGTGGACTTGGAACATGCCGCTAGCGTGTCTCCTCACATCGCCTTTATGAATGAGATAAAGGCGAATATACAAACCATAATTGAACCGTCAAGCAGCAGAATTTGAAATTTGAGGTGCAGATGGGCCAAATAATAAATCTATTGACTGAAAAGCGTAGGGTTCTTACAGCCAACTCATACATTGACGAGAGGAGAATAGAACATGTAAGCAGTCTGATTAAGAAATTGATAAAATTAAGCGATCTTGGGGGCAACCCCCCGGTGTGAGGTAGAAATGAAGTGTCAGGCAGGTGGGACAGTGTGGAGAGGGATGACCACAAAGTAGTGCAGCAGAATGGCTGAAGCAAAGAGGCTTGTTCCTTTCTGCCACAATTAGTATCCCAGTAAAAGCATAAAATTGGATAAGCGGAGTTCACCAAGTTCATGGGAAGTATTTAAGAAGCGCACATGATATTCCGTTGCTGATGCTCTGAAACAAATCTCCAAGTTATGTCAAATTTATGAAGGGGACATCTTATACTCAAAAGAAAATGGCCCGATTTGAATAACCTAATTGAGGATATAGTGCCATCCTTGGTACCGCAAAAGCGCTAAAGACCAGTGGTTTCACGATCCTTGCACCATCGGGCGTATCTTTGAGAGAGCTATGTGATTTAGGCACCAGTATTAATCCTAATGCCTGTCCGTATTAAACGTTTAGGGTTAATTGAAGCTCGATCCAATGCAGTCACCTCTAGGTAGGCGCGAGGTCATAAAGCATCGAGGAGGTGATAGAAGATATCTGTGAAGGTTGACCAGTTTATCTCGGCTGATTTCATTGTTTTAGATATAGAAGAAGATAAAAAGAAATACCATAATCTTAGGTAGACCATTTCTTATTGTGAGAAGCGATGATTGACGTTCGGAGGAGAGCTAAAATTGAGAGTGCGGGATGATGAGGTCAAGTTCAATGTGTTTGAAGGCGCAGGACATCCGACGGAGAATTACATGCTTCATGAGCGGAGACCGTAGAGCTATAGTGTCTGGCCAGTGGTCTCATTGATCGCTGGAGGCCTTTGGTCTGAGTGATTCAGAAGATGCGGCGAGAAGAAGCGGAGGAGTATGTAAAATGGATGGATTCATGGAACCCAATAGAAGGACATATTTTGAATTGCTAGGTGAAAATACCAAAGCCGCCGGTGCCATCTGTTTAACCACCTAAGGTGGAACAAAAGCCATTACCTAGCCATTTGAAATATGCTTATCTTGGGGCGGCCTCCACCTTACCAGTGATCATTTCAGCGTCCCTGATAGAAATAGAGGAAGATAAGTTATTAAGGGTGCTTAGAGATCATAAAAATGCGCTCGGATGGTCTACGGCCCGATTTAAAGGATTAAGCACTTCATGTGCATGCATCAATTTTGTTGGAAGATGATTGCCAGCGCCGGTGGAAACCTGAGATTGAATCCAACTATGAAAGAGGTAGTCATAAGGGAGGTATTAAAGTGGCTAGATAGGGGTCATTTATCCTATTTCCCGGCGGTGCATGCAGGTAAGTCGGTACAAGTAGTACCTAAAGGAGGAACAACCGTCATAGAGCGAGATAATACCTTCACGCCTTCTAGGCGATCCCACGAGGGGTGGAGAATTTGTATTGATTATCAGGCTATTTGAATAAGGCTACTCGAAAGATCATTTCCATTGTTGGATTCTGGATCATATGTTGGATCGATTAGCCGGTCACGAATACTATTGCTTTTTGGATGGATATTCCGACTACAATCAGATTGCTATAGGAGAAAATAATTCATGTCTAATTTTATTGGTTCAGCGAGATGCCACTTGGTGTTTATAATAATCTTAATACGAACATTCCAACGTATAAATGGAGTGACCATATTCATAAAGATTATCGTTTGGCGCTCATTAAGGTGTTAATGGATGATTGCCCAGATCTTGACTAGTTTGTTTGATGTATCACGGAAGAGAAATTTGGGTGGTGTTGATCAATCTTTGAGAACCATTATATCACTAAATTGGGAGAAATTTATATTTGCTGGTAGAAGATGGGAAACCAGCATCTTTTCAAAAAGATGGGGGGTTCTCAAATATCTTCTGAAAATAGTTCAAAGGAATTTGGAAGAATCTGGAAGAAGGCGAAGGCAGAGATGGATGTTAATAACTATAGTAAATTATGCCAGATAATGGTTTAGAATACCAGTTGAACTGAATTTAGTGATTTATGCAATCATGATCAGAACTTGAAGGATCACCTGTGATAATCTGGCTGTGACCAGATCATTGGTCACCTAGTGGGTATACAGGCTCAGTCTTTCTGAAGAACACTCAGCGAGAAAGAAAGCTGGGACATCATCATTCTGGGGTTCACCGATCTTCTTAGCTACCTTCAACCTTGAGACATCAGAGCACAAACTTGAATCTACCGAGAAGAGGAAGTATTTGTGCTCACATTTTACTCCCCAAGACTAAGGTTGCTTCAATCATTCATCATATCTTTGTGATTAGGCCCATTCTTGATTAAAATAAACATTTATCTACGAAATTTGTGTTCTTTGTGTTTTATTTTTAGTGGTGTTGTTTTAGTGTTGTGTTTGTAGTACAAGTGTGTAAGTGTGGGTTGAATAAGAAGAAATCCAGCCTGGATAATATCTATTGTTTATTTACAACTCAAACATATTGGGGTGAAATGACAGACAATTCAGGTTGTGTTGTTGTTTAAGTGACTGAATATAAATCAAAATGAATTCTTTACTTGACCATTGTAGTAGGCTAATCCACATTCAAAGAAGTTGTAGTTTAACGGGAATGAGTTGAATGATCGGATTGGAGATGAACCTTGGCCAGGAAACCAGAGGCCAGACTTTTAGTGTTTGATAATGTGGCGCGTTAGTAAAAATTAGCCAGGCTTCACATGATTGGTAGTCCGCCAACAGGTGTGAAAATTAAGGGGACATCTTACGGGTTCATTCCGTTCGAGCCAAATTAATGTGCAAGACTTATTAGATTATTCGTCAAAGTAGTCTGGCGTACCACTGCAAAGATTGTGGAAACCATCCTTGGAAGATTGAACCTTTCAAACCTACACATAATATGCACAAGCATACCTACAGTTCACAATTGAGGTCAAATTACAGATTTCCTTCATTGAGACCCGACCCAGGTTGAACATCAAACCTTTAACTATTCTAATCTAATTCAAAACACTATTCTTTGATTTTCCAGAAAACTTCAAATCAGAAGGGACAAGTTGAGGAATATTGTTTTAGTTTGGAGGAAAAGCAAAATGAGGATGGAAGAAGAAAAAAAATGGAAAGAGTTCAGAAATTAAGGTGTGCATTGTCAAAATTAGGTCAGTTTGTCTTGTGGCCTTCCTCTCTTGAAAAAATTAAGTTCATAGGGGTGTTTCAATACCTAGTACCCTAATGCCAGGCTGTGATGTGAGAGGTTGGCAAAGTTCTCAGGTGGTGAAGCCCTAAAGAGGCAAAACATTACACTGTTATTAAAAATGGTTTACAGCAGTGAAGGCAAGAACTTATCTGGGGATGGCAGTTAGAATACTTGATGGTAGTATAAGTGCAGGAGATGAGAGTATCACGGTAGCGGACGTCGAGACTGAGTTTGGGGGGAAAAATTTGCTGCCATCAAGTGAAAGAAGAAAGGATGAGATAAAGGGACAAAGGGTGCAAAGAACAGGGTTGGAGCGAATTAACGCCGGCTAAATTCTTTAAATTATCCACAATGGCGAGCCGAAACTTTACCGACTAAAGGGCTAGTGGTCTGAGATTATGATACTTTGTGGTGAGACTAGTTGAAACAACATAACTCGGGACTTAAGTGATATACACGATGCGTGTTAGACCCGGAAGATTAGCTATTAGTGAGGAAGGGAAGAAGACGTCACGCCCACTTCGGGATGGAATTGATTGATTGTTTACATTTCGAAATCATTAATTTTGTTTGTGTTAAGTAATTGAAATTTTCCTAAGTACGAATTGAAAACTAAATTTGAAATAAAGCTATGACTAACTAGTTTCAATTCGGAGGTACGATTAAAGGATTGCGATTAATAAGCGGAAGAAAGAGATCGTCTAAAAATAAACTAAAATTATTTGGGACAAACAAGATTCTTATAGCGGGATGTGAAACTTTGGTTAGGAATTTGGTGGTCTTAGACTTAAATATTATAATCCATTTTCACGACATTTTTTGTATGTTGGATCTGTTTGTGAAATTATGGGTTCCATTCACCCGACTTTGTGTTTCTGGGTTTTAATTTAAAGGGAGAAAGATCAGGCAGAAAAGAGAGAAAGATGTTAGCAGTGGGCAGTCTATATTCGGGGACGAGTTTTTGTGTGTCACCACAAACGTCCAAGCGAATGGCTAAGGGAATATGCGCGCAGTTTCATTGCGTGCAACGCAGGCCCGAGTATAGAAGAAGAGCTATGTTAGTGACTTAATCACGACGTACTCTGATGAACATGAGAAAATGTAATGAATCAGTGGGAACCAAAAATTTCTCCTATGACAGTTGTTCAGCTTGGAAGGCTTGTTGAGACATATGAAAGTCCTTGTCAAACAGGTGGCCGATCATTCGCCTTTGAAATACCATGGGCTTACGGATCGACGAGGAGGAGGGAAACAAAGTCGCGAAATGGTAATTATAAAGGCTTGATGAAGGCGACTTGGTTGCAACAAAAGAGGTTCGTGTTACCATTACGCTAATTTGAAGGGAAGTTTGTTTTTCCACGATAGGGATATTAAGGTCGCGACACGGAAATAAGTTGAACGCGAAAAACAAGATTGGCGACCGAAGAGCTTCTTTTCTCGACAAGAAGTTCGGCCTGGAAGAATCTTTGTGCGACGCCAACGGAAGGCGGAGTCGCGGTACAAGATGGCGAAGAAGCGTCTTGTGCGACGCATAAAAACTTGGTCGTGAGGAAGACATCTACTACGCGATAGACTAACCATGACATTAAAATGAAGTTGCAACAATAAATCAAGTTAAGTGGAGACAGAAGACTGCAGTACGGGGCGAGTTTCTTGATCAGCGAAAGAATGCGACAATCTGAAACATTGTTGCAACAAGAACCAATAGAAATACTGTCGCGACATAAAAACTGGGTCGTGACACAATTTGAAGAAGCTGTGCATAAACAATGTCGCAACACAATTGTCAGTGTCGTAACATAAATGTTCTAGTATCCATACATGAGAGTGTCGCGACATAGAATAGACAGAACGACAAACCTTGCAGGACAAAGTGTTAAAGAGCCAAAGAATGATTTGTCGCGTGAGAGAGAGCTTTGTGTGACAGAGAATAAATGATGAAGAGCAAATCTTGTCTTTGAAACAGAATCGCATGCAATAGAGCGAAACAAGAAAATTCATTCTGTCGCGACAACACTGGGTTGAATGAGAGCCTGATCTGGGCCGGGATTTGGGTTCTGATGTGGCCTCAGATTGGAGATGCCAAGCTTGGGATATGTGAGGCATTTGAGGGAGCGGGTGGGCGGAAGCCTTGAACATCTGGGGGTGAGGACTCTTTTGTATTATATATATATATATATATATATATAACCTATATATACTATATATATATATATATATATATATATTTGTTGGCTGTGACTACTGAGCCGATGGCAAGAATGGCGCATTAGGGACTTGGAAACACAATGGTACCCCAAAGGTGTATTACGGTACTAAGGTGCCATAGCACAAATGAGTCTTAGAAACCTTTAATTAAATCTGCAAAGCACTAAATGTGGCTGAAACGATTGATGTTGTAAAAAAAACAATCGAAATCTGAGTGCCATACATTTTTACCTTACATCGCAGGAGGTGCACGTGTCAGTTCCATATGTCAGATCGCCGAGGCGTCCTATAATTATATGTGTTAAAGACTTTTATCTTATCAGAAGGGCATTAAGTTTACCAACACTTGAGACTTATAAACAGAAGCGGCGATGCAGATCTATTTTCGGCTTTCTTTTGCCCTGAGCATAGCGCGGTTGCTCGTGCTTATACAAAGTCCTCATTAGTCAATGACAGTCACCGAGCAGCGGAAAAACAAAACAAAACAAAAACACAAAATTCATCACGTGAACAATGACTATGTGGCGCAGCACTACTAAGTTCTTGGCGTAGACCTTAGCCGTGGCGTAGCACTCTTCTGCTTGTAGTGTACGGTACGCCTAAAGCCTCTCTCGATCACGCAGTAATACCAGCCTGCGTGGCGTGGACCTACCCTTGCTGCGTGGACACTCTGTATGACAGGACATGTTTGCCCCATATTTTCACGATTTTATCCATTTTCATAAGAAAACCAACCAAAGACAAAGACTATTTTTCATACTCTCAGAAAAACATCTCCCAAGTGGGTTCTAACCAGCTACAAACCAACCATAGAATTAATTAGGTTTTTCCAAACCAGGCTCAAATACTTGTAAGTTAGGTTAACTTCTAGCTTTTGGTATGTCTCCATTGCCCACCATAAACCAAGAATCCATGATGTGCTGTCTTATACAAAACTAGAGGGTTTTACCCGGCAACTTTCAACAAATCTAGGGTTGGAGGATTGAATTTGCTTTAACTAAACCTAAATGGAACAAACTAATACTCCAGTATCACTTTATGAGAGCATAATGATACATCTGAACCCCTAGTATCCTTGTGGTTTCACATACCTTTCTTCTCTTGTTATTTTCTTCTTCTCTTCTCCTTTCTTCTTCACTCTCGTTTTTTGTTCTCTCAAATGAGGAATAAATTTGAATATCTGTGATCAACTTATTACAAAGACACTGACATGGCCACAAGGTAATTCTTTTGGCTTAAGTTTCTCCCGAAAAGCAGCCCACATACTTCCCTGTTGCACTACAACTCTCATGTTTATAAGCAAATAATCTTATTATGTGCAAACTTTATATCATGTTTTGACAAATTCCACTTTACCCTTGTATCTTGTACAAATTATGTAATTTGAAATTTTCTCATTTTGATTTAAATTATGAAAATTCTAAATTATACCTACAAAATACCTAAACGAAAATGACTAGGGTATATTTTGGGGTGTTACATAGGTTCAAAGTCATGTGAGTAGTGGTTCAAATGGTGTGAACTTCGGAGTAGTTAGAGTAGTTGAACTTCAAATTCTTTTTGAATCTCTATGGGAATGATATACGGACTTATAAGGTAACTTTTATTCTTATATGAGCTGTACACTTGCGCATTTGGCCGAACTGATGTGATGAATTCAACAGTGATCGTTTTATTACTTGACCCATGTTTATTTTGGTCGACAGTTTTTGATGCCTTTCACTAGAGGGGTTAGATAATAGTGCTTTGGTGGCGTTGGAAAAGTTTGATCTATAAAGAAAATGGTCAACAATGAACTCTTGAAATGGACTTGAAATGGCATGAGAATCACTTGAAAAACCCAGGACGGGGTTGGAGGAATTTGCTACTCCACTTGTATGCTTTCCTTTTTTTCTCCTTTTGCCCCTTTCAAACTTGTCTCACC